>JADHZB010000757.1:0-11274 GCA_015657535.1 Nephromyces sp. MM_2019
GGGGGTTTATGCTAGGGGATTTTAAGATAAAGGGGTGTGCATCAGGGATATTTTGAGCTAAGGGGGGTACGCCTTACGGGATTTTGAGTTAGGGGGGTTTCAGCTAATGAGGTAAGGTGTGTGTGTGTTATGCCGGTTTTTGTCTCACGCCAAGCTTGAGTATTCCTCCGTTTCAGAGGAATATTCAGGGAAACTCACTACTCTTTCACTCAATTTTTCACGATTTTAACTGGAGAAAAGAACAAACTCACTTTGCACTGTTAAGGATGGAATCAACTTGTGTGTGCGTGCATTTCCTTGCAGCTAAACGACAGAGATTTTATGAAAAAAAAGAGGAAAAATCATTTACTTTCAAGCAAAAAGTGTTTTGCCAATCGTTTTCCCTGCATTTCCACCAAAAAAGTGATAAGCTACTCAGCAAGCACGCAATTGAGTATGAAGTGTACGTCCACCCCCTAGCTTTCCCCTGTATTTTAAAAGAAGCAATGATAAATCTCGAGTTAGCTTTGTGTGCTCCCAAGCAAGTTTACTGCGTATGTACCCTCGAGTTAAGTATGTGTGTGTGCATTCTTTATCCTTTCACAATGAAAACCAACAAAAATATCAGAGGGAAAAGTTGATAATCATGCCGCCTCCTTAAATGCTTCATCAAACTTTATATAGGCATCGTAGCACAACAGCTAGCTATCGTCTTCAAAGAACAGACTTTCCTAACTTTAGCGCATATCAGACTACGCATGAGAGGGAAAAACCAGAGGAAATCAGCATTCACTTCATTTTCTTCTCAGTCCGTCGAAGATCATACACACGGAGGAAGAGATGAAGAGGCGCATAAAAAGACGAAGAAGCACACACAAAGACGATGAAGAAGAACAAACAGAAACAAAGGCGTTGAACGATTAGACGACAAAAATTTCAACAAAAAGATGAAGAGGATGAAAGTAGACCACAAAAACATCCAAAAACTCCCTACAATTCCACTTCATAGGCGTTCACAGCAACGACAAATCCTCAAGAACTTCGCATTAAAAATTATTCCCTTCAAAAGGCGTTTTCCTCGATATTTTCACTCAATCAGGGTGGACGAGGGGGGAGAAAGAAGAGGCGAGGAGATGAAGAGGAGAGAAGAAGTAGAGGAGGGGAGGGAAGATGAAGAAGATGATGAAGAAGATGATGATGAAGAAGATGATGATGAAGAGGAGGAAAGATGAAGAAGATTATGATGAAACGGAGGGAAGATGAAGAAGATGATAATGAAGATAAAGATGATGATGAAGAGGAGGGAAGATGATGATAAGGATGATGAAGATTATAAGGCACTTCAAGGTATGCTGCCCCCCTCTTAGAAGTACATGAGAATTCAGGCCCTCCGGAGTTGGGAAAAGGTCGCCGACAAGGCAGCACACACAATGAAGAGGCGGGGTTTTGGTGTGTTAATAGCTTCAAAGATCTAATCGCTAAGCCGGGAGAAGCTGCTTAGATGAGGGGGGTTACAGCCTCTAAAGCAAGGAAGCAGGAGTGCTGCCTTCACATGATGAAGGGGGAGTTTTGGATTCAGTAGATATCAGAGTCATATTGGGAGGGGGGGGTGAGGTGTTTTGTAATGAGGAGGGGTGGTGAACATCTATACAGGGGGGGTTTAGCATCGACACTTGGGGGGTGAAGTAATTAACTATACCGGGGGGGTGGTGAATATCTACAGCTGTGATGGGGATGAGTGCCTACCCTCAGGGGGGTTTTAGTATCTACCCTCGGGGATGGTGATAGATGTCAATATTGGTGGGTTTGAGTTTTTCTAGTGGGGGGGATAGCTCACGACAAGGAGGGAGGCTATCTCCACAAGGGGAAGTGAGCATCTTCTTCCTTGTGGGCGAAAATCTCCACCCCCAGTGAGGCTAGCTCTACTACTGGGGAGGATTAGTCTATACAACTAGGGGTGGTCCTCAAGAAACTAGAAGCTCTCTAGCACACACACATATCCTCACACCTGACTACGGAGGTGTAGATACACTGCACTCTGCTGCTACTTTATGCACTTAAGAAGCATGAAATTGAGGAAATCCTCAGTAGAATCACAAGTTTTTGAGATTTTGGGGTCTTTGTGTGTGTTTTAAACGAAGAAGCAGAGTAGGCAGCAGTACGCATAGACCCCTTTACTACATACTGTGAAGTACACGCATTACCATACGTTCGCGCACCCACACTACTTTCTGCCTGTGAATACAACATACTAGCATCTAGTCTAACACAAGTATTAGCATCTATTTGCACACACAGACAAGTATCTACTGGCACAGACATAAACCAGCATCTAGTCGCACACACACATCAGCATCTGTGTGCTGTTTCGCATCCCAATGGAGACACTTATGTCTTTGGCTGGCTACCACACACATACCTTCACTAGCATCACCACACACACATAAGATTAGGTACTCGCAAGCAGTGAGGGAAGTATAATTTTGCATACAATTAGCACATACACGCAAGCTAGTCTATACTATTAGACGATCTTCATCCCTATAATACACACACACAAGCTAGTCCATACTATTAGACGATCTTCATCCTTGTACACACACACACAGAAGCACCTCCATGCTATCATATCCATCTTCATCCCTATAATACGCACACACACGCATCCTTTTATTCACAAAAAGCAGGGAAACTGCTGCAAAGCTCAAAATGCAGTGGCAATTGGCTGTTCTGAGGAAGATGGCGAAGCTGCGCGCCTAAAAAGCTTTAAAACTTTAATTTTCGACATTTTCGACAATTTTGCCCAGAAAAGGGGAAAACAGCAGAAGAAGAAGTAGAAGGGGAAAACAGTAGAAGAAGAAAAGGAAATTCAATTGTATTTTTCTGTTTCATTGGATTTTTTGAGTTTTTAATTGTATGCTACACCCTCTGTAAATTCTTCTCTTTTTGGTAGAATCTACGTTAAAACGTAGTTAATTCTACGATATTTTATGTAGATTTTTTTAAATCCTTGGATTTCTTAAATAAGCTCACTTTTATAATAGCATCGCTTGTTCATAGTCTTTCACAACTTTCTCAGCCTCATCCCATATTTTCGCTGTTTTTTCCTGTTTTTTGCCGTTTTTGCTCTGATCTCCTCCGCTTCTTTCTCGGTTTCTCCTCCCCAGATAATCGTTTAATTAGCAGTTTTATGCTGCTTAATCCTCTTCCTCCCTCTTCCTTCTTGTATTAACATTTTTGTATTTTTTCGCTTTGAATTTGCAGCTTTTTTTCGCCAAATTTGAGGTTTTTTCAGAGTATTTTCTCATTGAAACTTCTGGTTTTCCCTTGTATTTTTTCCTCTTCTTTAATCGTCCTTTTTAATGGAAAACCATGTATACGCGTAGAGAGATTGCTCGTCTGTGTGTATGTAGAGGTTATTAGTGTGTTTGGAGAGATGATTGGTGTGTGTAAATGTTTTTTTAGCCTTTGCGCATTCTACTTTGAGGCTGAATTATTGTAGCAGAGATTTGCCGCAGGAAAGACTGCATTAAACCAAAAGGAGACCCTTTCCTGGTGTATGTGTGTGTGTGTGTGCGTATGTAAGCGTCACATATGTGTGTTTGTGTGTGTATATGATGAAATGGCTGCCCATCTGCATGTATAAAAGACCTTTTTATGACTAATTGTTGTGCTGGTGCTCAAGCGGCTTAAAGTGTGTCTTCAAACATAGGATAAGACTTCTGATGAACTGTGTGCATCTGTGCGTGTAGGTTTGTGTCCGTTTTTGGTGTGTGAATTTGCGTGTGTGTGTGTGTGTGTATGTGTGTATGTGTGTATGTGTGTCTGTTTTTCTCTCTCGCTCTATGTGTGCGTGTGTGTTTCCTCATCTCTATCTGTTGTGAAACCATTTCAGTGTGTGTAGCTGTGGTTGAAGATGTTAGGAAAACTTTTCATTCATTTTTCCAAGCCTATCAGCTTAGCGAGTAGGAGATGCTGCTGCTTGGGAGAGTCTCAGGCCAAACTTATTGGATTTGCCAAAAGAGAAGTTCTTCAATTTAACTACTGCTTCGTAAGCTGAATCTACACACACATGCTCTATTTTCTGTGGGCTCAGTACCATGAGAGGGTTTATTGCTATAAATTGGGTGTGTGTGTGTGCATATCTTCTGGTGTTGATGGGTGTTTATTATATAAAGGTGTGTGTGTACGCTTTGAAGTATCTTATATAAATGAGATATGTGTGTGCAATATTTTTGTGTTTATTACGTAAATGAGGTGTGTGTGTGTGTGTGTGTGTATTTTCTGGTGTTTATCAGGTCCTCAGCTGATTTGAAGTTTGTGTGCAGTGTTTCAATCGATTATATTAATGCATCTATGTGTGTATGTGTGTTTCTGCCTTTTATGCCTTTACCTACATTTGCGTGTGTGCTTCTCGCTTTGGATTATACCCTTTTACTACCCTCTTATGTACTAATGAATTGATGAAACATACAATCATGGGCTACGACCTTTTCACTGCTATTGCTAGCTACCTCATCTTTCCACACACAAAGGGAGAGGGCGAGAAAGCTTGGCGCACACACAGGCATACTTACACCGGCTTAAATGTGCAACATACACAGTACACACCACACACTGAAAACGCACAACCTGCGCAAAGCACACAATGCACACACGACGCGCAAAGGTAACACACAAATATAACATGCTACTACACAAAACCCACAACACACACACCCACACACACCCACACCCCTCCACACACACACACACCACCCCCCACACACACACACACCACCCCCCACACACACACACACCACCCCCCACACACACTAAATGAAACATCTCCGCAACTCCCCCATGTTTCCCCCCATCAAAGTCCCCCCTCCCGCTGCTTTTAGGGGTTTTCCTTCTCCGCCTATTCAACCCCCTCCTCCCCCCTCCCACCACCGCATAACCATCAGATTGAATACCCTAAAATTAGGGTGGTAGATAAGACGGGGATGGTGGGTGATATGAGCCCCTCAGAGGCTATGGAGATAGCCTCTGTCTTAGGCACTGATCTTATACTCATAAACGCAAAGGCAGACCCCCCAGTATGTAGATTAGCCCCCTTAGCTGAGCACTTGAGGCATTCACAAGGAAGCTCTTCAAACGGTAAACGTAGTGGCAGCAGTAAGCTCATTGATAATAGCAATGCAGGGGGTGCACACACACCGATGGAGAGAAACTCTGGGGAGAGACATGCGCCAGACACACTCCCTGGTGGTGCACACACACCCACCACAGCCCCCCCCACNCCCCCAACAAGCCAGAGTTTGCCTTCAACCCTGCGATCAAGACGAAGCAGCTGAGGATAAGCAGCTCATGCGAGGAGGCAGATCTTCAAAGGCAGCTGAAGAAATGTAGAGATTTCTTAAGTAAAGGGCATAGAATAGAGCTTGATCTCGTGATGAACTCAGACAGAAGGAATGCTTCTTCTTCTCCTCATCAGATGGCTGAGAAACTGCAGCGAATCTGCCACGATCTACAAGACTTGGCTAAGCCTGTGGACCTTCCGCGTGTGCGAACTTCAAATTTCCTCACAAAATCTCGAATCATCAAATTTTGGCCATCAAAAAGAGAAGAAAAAGATGAGGGTTTGAAGGACATACTATACGACACACCAGAGAGGCTTGGTGAGGGGGGGAGAGGGGGGAAAGGGGAGGGGGGCAAGGGGAAGGGATTACGTGCACCTAAGAGAGAGGTGGACTGGGGGGATGAGGAATAGGGGGGGTAGTGTGTGCAGCTACTGTTAGGAGGAAGTTGGAATAGGGGAATGAGAATTAGCGGGGAGGTTGTTTGTTGGAGATTGTGGAATGACTGAAGGGGTGTACGTACATGCAGAGTAGAGGAGGGGTAGAGGGATGAGCAGTAGATGGGGAGTGCTTCTTGTTGGAGCGTGTGTGTTTGTTGATGAGGTTGTGCACATACATCCGAGAGAGAGGGGGATTTGATGAAGGGGATTCTCCTTGATCGGAGGGTCTCTTCGTGTGTGCTAAGTGGGGGGGTGCATGTACACCCTACACTCTCAAATAAAGGGAAAAGTGTGTGTTGTATAAGAGCTCTGTATACATTTGAAAGCTCACAACCTGAAGAGAGCGAAACTTTCACTTTTCACATAAAGAGAAGAGATGGAACTCTTCAGTGATGCTGGTATTGGTGGGAGTGTATGTACACCTTAAAGAAGTTTGGGAAGTCCCTTATTAGACATTGAAACTGGTCGAGTGTATGCGAAATGCTTGAAGATTTGATCATCACCTTAAGGCCCGAAGCTCTACGTGAAAGGCGAAGGTTTGATGGTTCAGGTGTGTATGCGTGTGAATGTTTCTGTACGAGTTTCCCTGCGTGTGTGCGGGTTTCTCTGCGTGTGTCTCTGCGTATTTTCCTGTGTGTGCCTGCTTCCCTCTATGTGTTTCGAGGTTTGGAAGATGCAGTGGCTGCACCCTACTGATGCCCCTGTATATCAAAGAGAACAGATCTTTCACAGAATGACGTGTACGTACACCCATCAAACTACAGTAATTTAATGCTACTTTTTTTGCTGTAATGCAGAAGATGAGCTGCAGTAAGGAATAGCATTTACCCTATAGCCTCCAGTAGTATAATACACACACAAAGTCTTTGCAAAGAAGATATACACCTTTTCTACTAATATCCCGCACACACACAAAAGCTTTGCAAAGAAGACACACTCCCTTGTCTTGGACTATCTAATGAGGTAGGAACTTTCCGTCATACACAATGAAGAAGACCTTTGCTCTTCTGCACACACGAGATTCGCTCCTCTAACGCTGCTTTCGCTATTTTTCTGCCATTTTTGTCAAAAATTCATGCATTTAGCGGAAATTATGAGTTCTAGCGATTTCTCTGCTGTGTTTTATCCTTCCTCTTCTTCTTGTTTTTGACTAGCAGTCTTACCTGAATATAAAAGCATCCTTCAGTTTTCATCCTTATATCTTTCATCTTAATCGCCTTCATGCATTCAGCAGCTTTACCACCATATTAGTAGCTTCTTCTTCATCCGCTATTTCCTCTTCTTCCACTGTTTCGTCTTCTCCTGCTTCCTATTATTCTTTTTCTCCCTCTTCATCTGCTGTTTCTTCGTCTACTTCCTCTTCTTCTTCCTCTTCTTCTTCTTCTTCTGCTTCTGCTCCTCATCTTCCTAGTATGAAAGTGTTCGCGACGATCATCTCCACTGAAGTAGGCTATCTCAGAAGGTAGACAAAGTAACTACACAAAATCATCATAGTGTGTGGGAAATTTCTCTGCTGCTAGAGGATGCATCCGCACTGAGTGTGTGTGTGTGTGTATGTGCGAGAGATCCTGCACTATGAAACTCACAATGAATCCGCACAAGCTTAAAATATAAAGCATTTCTTCGGTTTCAGAGAGTTGCTCTCGTCAGTGATCAGTCGCACACACAAACCAGCCAGCAAAGCGACTATCCCCTACATCACTGAGGGATTAACCCCCCAATTGATTCTCCCCCCCCAGGAAACTGAATGCCGTCCAATCGAGTTTCCATCCTTCGGGAAATCACCACCCCCCAATCGATTCTCCATCCTACAGCGCATTCTCCACCCCCCAGGAAACTCTCTACCCCCCGAATTGATTTTCCACCCTCCAGCCCATTCTCCACTTGTCAGGAAGCCCTCCACCCTCCGATTGATTCTCCACCCCCAATCAATGCTCCAGCCCCCAACTGACTCTCCCCTCCTCCGAAAACCCGCAAACCCCCCAAGCCACTTTCCACTACTCGGAGAACCGACCACCCTCCATTGAATAAACCCCCTCCTCACGAAAATCCACCACCCCCCAACTCATTCCAACCACCCCCCTCAAGAAAACCCTCCACCCCCCTCCAATCGGTGCAGCAGCCCTTTCATTCTCCAGCTGCCCCTTGGCGCTCAATGAGCTTCCCGCTTCCTTTCAGCTTCTTCCTCTCTGCGCTGCTTTTCTTAGGAAAAAGTCGTGTGTGCGTGTGCTGGTGTGTGTGCGTAGGCCTTTGTGCAGATGTTTGTGCCTTGGTGTGTGCGTACGTGCATTGGTGTGTGTATAGGTGTGTGCAGCTGTGTGTGTGGGTGTAAGCGTGTGTGTTTTTGTGCATCCAGGCGTGCTGTGTGTGCTCCGGTGTGTGTGCGTCGGTGGTGAATGTGTGCATCGGTGTGTGTGCAGCTGAGTGTGCTATCGATACTCACCAATCTCCCTCATCTTCACTAATTTCCCTCTTCTCCATGATGAGTTTTCAACCAAAATTTTGGATAAATCAGTGGAATGTGGCGTTTCACTACGCCAAGGCATTCAGAAGAGGAAGGGAAGTCTGTTTAAACCATTCAGCGGCTTTTTACGAGCCTTTTGCCATATCTTCGCGCTTTTTGCGTATTTTCCCTTCTGGAAATCACCACATGAAGAGGGAAAACGCTCAATTTCGAGTGAAAAGAAGGAAAAATTCTGTTTTTAGGGAGGAAATCGCTACTTCAGTAGAACAGAGTGCCTCAAATACTGCAGGAAAAGCTGAAAATTCCTCTTCATTCAACAAATTGAATAATTTTTTAGCTTCAAACTTTTCTGCATCTTCAGCATCTTCTTTATCTGATTCTTCATCATCTTCATCATCTTCTACCTCCTCATCGTCTCTCCCCCCCCCTCCCTCCTCCATTAATTTGTCTGCCTCCTCAATACTACCACACACACATCAGACGCCCTCATTTCTTCAAAGAAAGAGAATGTCAATGCAGCTATGGAATGCTATAGTAAAGCGAGACTGGAATGACTGGGAAAGCTTACTTGTAGATGCTCATAGGTATGATGAGAAGATTATGGCACATACGCACACACACCCACACACACACACACACGCACATACACGCACGCGCATACACACACAAACCAACACATACATGCAGTTCCTGTCTCTGATGGTGTGTTTAAAAGTATTAAATGATGTTATGATAGCGCAAAAGACACACCCCAGATAATGATACTAAAACTTATGCCAAGACGCGCACACAGACTTTGGTGCACACACAGAAAGCTAGGTACTCCCTAAAGACTCTGAAAATCAACCCCGAGCACTACAGTACATTGACTAAGCTCTTAGTAAGTAACTCAGGATCAAACACACACCATGAGATGCGTGTTATGGACGCACTCTGAGATCCCTCTGAGCAGCACACACACTGAGATATGATAGATGAGGTGTATGTACACTCACTTTGTCAATTTTTTGCTTTTTTTTCTCCCGAAATTCCAACTTTTTTCTGCCTTTAACTTTTATGCACCTTAATCCACTTGTGTGTCCGGGAATATGCCTTGTATGCAAGCTAATCTACTGGTTTGCAAGCACACACTTGTTATATATGAGCTGAGAAAAGTGATAAAATCGGCAGAATCTAGCATTTTTACACATTTTGAGATCTTTGAGTGTACGTACGCTCATTTCTGCAGCATCAAAGGATGGAGATCAGACGAACTTTCCTCTTCTCTTTGTCTCTTTGGTTATCTGCTCTCTCATCGTCATCAAACGGAGAATGTGCGTACAAAAAGGAGTTTTCTGTAGATTTTTGGGGAAGCTGATGTGTGTGTGTGTTTGTGTTTCCCGGCAGTTGCGTGGATTGGTGGGGGTGCTGGTGACTCATTGTGTGAGTGTGTGTGAGTCTGTGCATGTGTAGTTCTATTTGTGTATATCTGTACTTCGTTCTGTGTTTGTATGTGTATATCTTGCAATTCAGTGGATATGTGTGTGTGTCTGAACCTCATTGTGTGCGCATATCTGCGCTTCATTGTGTGTATTTCTGTGTGTGTGCACGTAATCATTTGTGAGTACTCATGCTTGTTTTCGTTGAACTCCTATCCGTAGATGCTTGTGTGTATGGCGATATATCCAGTGTGTGTCTGTGCTTCATTGAGTGTGTGTGTATGCCATTCTCTCCCCAACTTTCCGCTATCACTGTGTTTTAGGCTCACTTAGTGTTGGAAGATATGAAGAGAAAAGGTATGGAGCCAGTCATTATTAAGCTAAACGAGGTGCGTTCTACATCAAATGATTTTAATTCTTCTGATCCTATTAGTATGTGTTTAAACTGGGCTTTGATGCTTGCGCACACACACATACGCTTGTAAAATGTAGGTCAAGTTAGCTTTGATGCTGGAACACGCACCCTCTTGAAGTGTATATACACTCAGATTTGATGTTTTCACGCACACACACCTTCTAGGTGCATATACACTCAGATTTGATGTTTTCACGCACACACACCTTCTAGGTGCATATACACTCAGATCTGATGCTTGCACACACACCAACCTTCCAGGTTTATGTAAACCCATACTTCAATATTCTGCCTGACTTCCTATCATGCTAAGGGCAGTGTTGATGCTCTGCCTACACTGAAGCCTCCCCAATCACTCAGTTTATAGGGTGTGTGTTTGAGGATGTTTTATAGACATACCTGCTTGCCAGAGGATGAGTGAGTGTGTGTCTCTTTGTACGAGCATTTTCTTATAAAAACAAGGGTGTTTGCTGGCGTGCATCTTCATGAGGATGCGCTACCGTGTATCCCAATGCATAAGCGTGTTTCTGTCTGTATACGCGTGTGTGCTTACGTGTGTGCCTGTGTATGCTCTTTGTGTTCCTGTGTGTGTCGCTGTGTGCTCCCCCTGTGTGTGCATGAGAACACACGCATATTGTCTACTGGCTTGAGCTAATATTCTTGCACTTTACGAGAATGCCACTGGCCATACACAAACTCTGCCAAGCATACGCCTAGTTTTCTCCTTCTCAACCTAAAAAACGCACGCACACACACACACACACATAGTGTATAAATACGCCTACCCAAATGCTTAGGATATGCTCAAATCATACCTCGAGTTTAAGGATATCTTCTGTGAAGGACCTCCTGTTGGATGGCAGAACATTTGTAATCTCGTATGGACATCAGCCATAAGGTTAGGTGATTGGCAGTGTACACACACATAAAACAATGCGGTTCTCACAGTCTCTAGAAGCAGTTCAATAGTCGTTCTACATGTAGTGTAAGCATTCTATGTGTGTGTGCAGGCTTCAAAAGAGGAAGCAAAAGCGTTTCAAAGAGTATATAGCAACACTACCCTCGGAAGAAGTGTTGAAGTTATCAAAGACGGTATGAATGCTAAATTTTTTAAAGGGAATGGGTTTTTGCGTGTGGTGTGCATGCCACCAGCTTCTGTGTGTTCTTCAAGTCTGCCATTAGCTCGTGTGTGTGGTGTGCATGCCACCAGCTTCTGTGT
>JADHZB010000758.1:0-52152 GCA_015657535.1 Nephromyces sp. MM_2019
ACACACACACAGTGGCATATATAGACACACACACAGTGGCATATATAGACACACACACACGCTTATATAGAGATACACAGACATGCAAATATAGACACACAAATAAATCCACATGAAAAACAACTATATATAGAGAAGCACACACACACAAATACACATTGAGAGATATTAAAAATCGTGCCACCCTACAACCTTCACGGTGACAGCTGAGGTACTTAAAACATTTCACACCATCAAGTACAGAGAAAAACATCAAATACAGCGTTAAACCTTGAAATTTGGACAAAATCATACTTTTTATGTGTATGGAAGCAGTAAAATGATGCAGAAAAAACGTCTTCAGCATGAGATTTCTTTAACCTACCACGCGTGGACGCCAATAAAATAAATTGATTATAAACTTGAGTATCACGATAATCAATTCATCACTAGGAGGAGGTGAGGAATCCTCATCAGCTGAGCTAAAGTTGACTTCTAAAAGAGAAGAAGAAAGATATAATTTGCTTCAAAAAAGAATCTTTAGCGTTTAACCTCATCGAGAAGACATTGTACGTAAAAAATTATTTAAACTCGTGTGTGTGTGTGGGTTGTGTGTGTGCGAGCGTGTGGGCTGTGCGTATGCGTGTGTGAGCGTGTCAATGTGTGTGGTTGTGTTTGTAGAATGTGTCTAAATATGATGGTGTTTTTGTGTATGTGTGTGTGTGCAATTGTGAGCCTGTGTGTGAAAAGGTGTGTGGTTTGTGTGTGAGCTCGTGTTAATGTGTGTACGAATATGCGCTCTTTGCCGCCTGGTGGTGTGTGTGAATAATTATTTTATTCGGTTTCTTTTCGCACATCCACACACACATGTAGGACTGCATATCTCAAGTTCAGCGTGAATAAAAAGAAACAGCAAAAATATCAGCAACACACACACACACACACACATTGTTTTTTGGGAGAAACTAAAGGTACGCGTTGTCAAAGTATGTCTTTATGTCTGCTACCTTCATATCTAAGCTAAAAGGGAGATCACGTGCACACACACACTTGCTAAATGTTAGACCAGATGCACACTGACACAGTCTAGATATGCCACCACGCACACACATATACAGATCCTACAAGTGTCATCACGTGCACACACGCTTTCCACATAGTAACCACGCACAGACACAAACTCAGGGGCTCCAATGCAAGTGCTAAGAAGGTGTGCTGAGCAGATATCAAAGTATTACTATTTCGTAACGAGATGGTAGTGACATGCTCTGTAAACAGCATGAAGGAATGATTTACGGAAAAAAGCGGGGTGCGCCGTTTTGAATATTCAACTCTACGAGAAGATATCAGATAAGACCTACAAAATCACACATACACACGCAAACCCACACACGCATATTCACACGCACACACCTAAAATTGCACCATATGAGCGTGACGAAAACGCACACAGCATTACGAGAGATATCAGCACACACAGATCACCCACACACAAAGCTTCAACACATACCATCACAGTACTCTACTGACAAAAACACAGTATTAACATGAAGATTAGCACACACACAACAAAAAAGCTCCAACATCGGTAAAAGCACACGATTCTGAGAAATTTCATTCAAATAAAACACAAGCAGCACATTTTCTCAACACAATCAGTATAAAATTCCTCTAAACTTTGAATGAAAGCAGAGACATTAGTATACAGCGTCCGCATCACAACAAAACGCTTATAAGAATAGCTAGAAACAACAATCCAGTGAACTAGGAAAGACCACAATTCTATGAGCTTTCTTGTAATTTATGTGATGGAATGTGGCTTGTGTTTGTAAAGTCGCAGAACACAATGAAAAAGAGGTTTACAAAACGGCTTAGGCAGAAAACACACATCTTTAACATCACATAAACCCTTATAAAATGGCTCAGGAAGCAAACACACATCTTAAACGCTAAAATGCCCACACCAGGTGCTAAAAAATCATAACAAAGCTGAAAAATATCTAAAAAGCCAAAGAAGGCTTGCCTGTAGCTGTATCCAAGGAAGAATTTTCATTATGCAAGTAAGCAGCGATTATCTTGCCTAGCCTTGATAACAGGTATTTTTCATGAGCTCCATCACCCTGCAAGCCACACACGCGAAGAATAGCAAAGATTTTCTTTAGAAAGTTCAGCAGAGTTTTGAAACAGACAAAGAAACTCCTACACATACGACAAAGAAAGTGTACGCAAAATCAAGCGAAGAAAGGAGTTATTTGCTACAAAAATACTCGGCATTACAAAAACCAGAATAACAAAAGCGTAGGAAACAGAGAAAAGCATTTAATAAAGTGTATTAAACAATCAAAACTATCATGCTAGCGAGAAGGTACGAAAAGCAAGCACAAAAACTTATTTTGCTTAGCAAAAACTACACACACAATGATCTTCCCATCCAAAAAACCCACATTCAGGAATCAAACTACACACACAATTATATTCTCATCCGACTAATCAAAGGAAAAAGAACACCTCATAACAAAATTTCGATAAAAATCCCTCAGAATCATCAGAAAAACAAAAAAACCTCAAAAACAAACGCAATGTTTCGCATCCGCTTACCTTATCCCAGAAAAAATTGGATAAACCCCGTAAACAAGGAAGGAACTCGCTTGTAGGGCAATCGATAACCGATTTTAGCACGAAACTCAGCAAATGAGACCTGCTTTCTAAATATTCGCTCGATTTGAGCGGTAAATTCATATAACCACTCATTTTAACAACAAGATCACCAACCTGTAGACAACAAGAGATTTGAAGTATTTAATGCTTCCTCATCCTCATAAAATGCTCTACTTGATACTCTCCCTCAAAACAAAATCACATCACCTCTTACTGCTTTAAAAATGGCATTCATAGAAGCTTCGAAGTTGCTGATAAATCCATTTTCCTAAAGAACTTTGATAGACCTAGCAATACATCAAGTTTTACACTATGATTCCCTCTAGAAACCGCTAGTTATGACACTGCAAAAATACATCATAGTTTAACGCTAAATAAAACTCTTCAAATTCCACTTCTTCAGGTAAGAAGAGAAAGGCTAAAACGTTTTATTCGCAATGAGGCTCTATAGTTAGTGAGAGTTGTCAAACTCTAAGATGAGACACACAAAAACTAGTGGCAGTTGATACATCAAACGTCATGCAGAGCTTCATAAAGCTGTGCGCGTGAAGCCAAAAAACCAATCCAAGTTTCGTAGGGAAAAGTTTATGAGAAAATCATCATATCAAAAGAAATCGAGCAAATTTCCTCTAAATCAACAACATGAGCCAAAACAAATGCGTGTACATTACCAAAATATCCAATAGAAAACTGGAAAAAACAACAATCCAGTCAATGCACGCTAGGTGAAGAGATTATCATAACTTCGACAAGCACAATATTAGCGAGGATAGCTGGAAAAATGAACAAATTTCTTTGCTCAAACTAGTCTCAACGGATACGCAAGAAGCGTTATCTGGCGAGGTTTAAAAAGACATCAAGCTGAAGCCAAGGATAACTTTTAGAAGGAAACTTGAAGCACACGCACAAAAAAACCAACCGAGAGAGCACAAAACGAAATAGAGCTTAAAAAATGCAGAAAAACAACGCAATATCCTTGTAATCGGTATAAATACCGAAATTTTGATGCCTTCAAGGAGATCAACAAGTTCATCCACGATTAGCACAAAAAGCACCACAAAAAAAACACACAAAAAACGCCTACAAAGGGACGGAATCATTAAATTCGCCTAGCAGACCTTTCTGGTTAAACACCACTCAAAATAGCTCAGAAACGGCGAAAATGCCACCACTCGCGTATTGCCATAAGCACTACCTACTCACACTATAGACTCACCACTCAATGCATTGCCTACAAGATACATCATATGTGTTTGTATCCTGTTATCCAATACCTTAAAAGCATCTCAATAGGCACCAAAAAAACCCAAATTGCCCACATTGAAGGCCCAAACCAACATACAAAGCATCATCTCATATGAAGATGGCTGAATCATAGCAGAAATACGCAAATTCATAAAAAAATAATTGAATAGAACTATTAAAAAATGATCCACAAAATACAAAAAGGATTAGAGTATAATCGGGGGATCAAATGCCGATAAAAAACACTAATATCTCAGGATATCAGCATACATATGTGCTTCATGACAAAAAGCTTACGATACAAGAGGGAGATTTAGCACTATACTAGATAGCAAGCCTTGATGCAATCTCACCTTCGAGAAGAACAAGGATGACGTGTGTCCAAACTAGAGGCACCAAACACACTATAGTATGCATCAACAGAACTGGTTTTTGTTACTGCGGAAATACCTCGTATATTGATACAACGCATTAACGACTAATAACCCTGCGATTACGTAGTTTTGCATCGGTTTTAATGATGACCTTGAGGAGGAAAAATGTCAAATACACACCTCGCAATGAGAAGTCCTGGCATCAATACGTGATAGGAGAACTTTTAAAATATCTTATGGATAGCAGTGAACGTGCTATCCAGCCAAAATGAGTGAATGCAAGAACATATGCTACTGTCAAGTAGAATACGTACTCGCTGCGCTCCAGTGTTGGCGCAGGCTTCACATGGTACTGCTTCCTTCAAGAAAACGTCATCAGCATACACACACACACACACTAAGAGGGGGGGTTTTTCATATGTCAACGACTATATCGCCAGTGGTTGCAAGCTATCATATGATATATACTGTCGTGCATGTTTATATCGGTACCCACTGACATTTCTGTGATAAATTGAGAATTTAGCCGCGAGGATGAATTTAGCGCAATTTTAAGTGTGGGAAGAGGCAGCTTTGTCGTACGTCGTGTGTGTGCATAAGAACAGCTGCAGGGTAGTATCGACCAGCTTTCGGATAAAAGTCGCATGGAGGAAACTTTCGCGGCCTATAGTATTTCGTATCTAATGGCGGGTGTGACGAATGACCGTGACTGATCGCTGCGTGTCTCCGCAGATGTGTGTGCAGGTGATAAACAGATATGCTATATGCTGAGCGCGTGGGCACACACACACGCAGGGAGGGAGAGAGCGAGAGACTCAAACATGCACAGAGGGAGAATAAGATTCACAAACGGAGATACACACACAGATGATAGCAGAGCTATTGCTTAGCATATGTGGAAGTTGTATGCACTTGTATTAGTGGTCAAACAGTTTTGCTGGATACTGGTCGTGAGCGTGCACACACAGTCATACGCACCACAGCTATTCTCTGGGATACTTAGAAATTGCTATATGCACTGATATTGGAGTACTAGTGCTGATTTTGCTCACCTCTTAAGCTGGCCTGCTATATTATCACCTCTGAATTACCGGTAATAACCTAGAGCCGTCAGGCTAAGAATTAACCTTGCCAACAGGAGGGTGGTTTAGATAAAATTTTCTTACACCACGGTTGTGTTTTATGAAATATCATCAGGAAGCTTCTGTAAATAAATCTTTGAAATTCCCAGGCAAGTCTAGGGATATTATTTTGCAGGTAGCGAGATAAATTAAATCGCCTGTTGAACCATGTGAGAAGCAGACAATGTCCTTTTACAAAATCTTTATTTTTCGAAGAATAATCAATACTCTATTCAAAACCTACGTGCTGATCTCCACTTACATATAGATTGGAAGCACCCTCCTACAGGAACCTGTCGTTTTCTGGAATCTGGAAAGCCATAAAAGCATAAACTGATAAACCAGCTTCTCTAAAATAACGCTATGGCACTAGATAATAAAAAAAATTGCATTAAAAGAAGTGCTTTCGACTGAAAAAAATTGAAAAACAAGCCTCGCAGAAGGCTTATTACTACGCAACACGTGTGTGTAGAACACAGGGAGCAAATCTTGTCCATCAGAAGCTAAAAAAAAAATCAAATATAAATATACTAAAGCGTATATTTTTTTAATATTTGGGTGATTTGCGGAAAACTCCATCATGCTTAAGGTTACTTATGGCTTCATAGTCCTTGACCGGAAGCTAGTTTCATGAAAGTCAGGGAGCTACCAGAAAAGCTACGATTTTTTTGAGTATGCGTAAGAAATCACGAAATAATTTACCGCAAAAAACAGAGCCTCTCACCTGGTGACCATGTACTATGCACAACCACACCTTGTTCTTTGCCAAACCGTGGTTAACACCGGCTTCAACAGTTTTCACAGTTCAGGGACTTCTAGAGAACATATGCAAACACACAATGGTGTTAATTTTAGCATAAATGCGCTGGTTTCACATCTATGTCTGGATAATGGTGTTCTGTCACCAGAAAAAACTGCCACCACCTTAGCGGTTACTGTTGCATATAAAATCCATTATTTTTTGGGTAATAATATGCTAGCTTCGAAGCTTCTGAAAGTTGAAAAATGCGGAAAAATAGGTTCAAAGCCTCATTTTTCTGCCTCTTTTCCTTTATATAAAGTGTAATTCGAAAGGGATTAGCATTAGCTGAAACGATGCACTCATTCAAGAAGAATGACAATGCCACTGTCGCTCAGTATGCATATTTCGTTAGTGTACTACAATTCACTTGCGTTTCTCAATAAAAGATTACAGATTATTCTAAGAAATACTAAATCTCACCGTGATAGTCCTATCCTGTGATGAACGCAGCTGCTGAACTAACGCAAGATATTTGTCTAGTATTTGACTACATCTACAGAGGCTAGGAAAATGGATTTTTTATAGCATATCCGAAGCAGGCTGTTGCTACATAGCATGGCTAAAAAATAGGACTTTCTATAAACTATTCACCGGAGTGTATAAATTTCCCAAATTCCATTACTTTGCTGTTCTTTAGCATTCACAATCGTATACTAAATCTCGTTACTTCAGAGGTGATTCTAGACTGAAGCAAAAATCTGCATACTTCCTCATCTTTCTTTCATGGAAAATTGGTGGAGGGCTGAGTACAAACTTTTGAGCAAAGCAACCATATGCATACTCAGAATTTCACGAGCCCCGAAATAAGGAAGCAAGCAGCAGCAACTTTAACGTTCAAGTGTTGTATAATAATAAGTATAATAGGCATTTAGCAACTCAACTGTTCTAAGGATTCAAGACAAACTGAAGAGTAGCATGCCGCATATTGAGCTACGGAAAAAATTAAAGGATTTTTACGAATTATCTGCGCTCGATATGTCGCTACATTCTTCTTCCTGCACATAAATTACCCCTTTTCCCTTACAAGCTTCTATGGGAAGATGGCTTTAGAAGGAGCCGAATACTCCCTTAAAAACTGGAATTAGTTGGTCAAAGCTGGAAAATACTGATGAACGCATTTGATTAGTCGAAATATATAAATTTGCCATGACGATTCCGTTCACTTTTATGAGTATGTTACAGGCTATTAATCCCCACAGCACGTAGCAACGGTACACTTTTGAGCATACAGTGAAAAAATTACATTAAATTTGAATAATTCGTGTAAAAAACTTAAAAAAAAGCAGAATAAAAAAATATGCAACTGTATGTTATCAGCATAATAAAAAGAAGCAATTGTGAAAAGAAGCGTGGCGAACCTGCTGGTATAATTTTTTTGTGGATTATATATATCTTTTGTAGCTTAGAATCTCTCTTAACTTACCCAAGAAGGATTATCTAGCGCTTAATAGTAACTAAGTATAGTATATTTCACTTCGCTAGAGAGAAGTAGATGCCATGAGAGTCAGCGGAGTGTCTTTTGGGAGTTCCCGGATAGTAGCTTCATGCAGTTCACGAAGTTTCCAAAAACTTCATGCAGGTTATTTCCGTCTAAACATGAGTAAGGGTAGGATTACTTCGTGTCATCCGAAAAGTTATGTTGCTGTCAGCTGGGTATTTAATATACTCCTTAGTGCCATATTTTTTTTCGCTGTTTTTCTTGTTTCAGTAGCTCCCTTTTAACGTTTGCCAATTTCAATGAAACTAGTGGCAAAGCCTTCATGCTGTAGCAAGAGTTTTTAGGTTATAGTTACTCACTTTTAGATAGTATGTAACCACCAAAATTCTTTTTTTACGAGCTCTTGCACCTAATCAGTAATTTTGAGCATGGCAAGTACTAATCCTAATATATCGAACTGGGTAGTAAAACTCATCAGCATGCTACTGAAATTCAGTTTTATTACGCGCTTTTCATCCTCTAAGCGACTTATTTTATACGCGGCTTTTATGTGTATATAGTCTGGTGTTGCTAGTACTACTAACATGACAGGGCGACCAGGAATTTTTATAAGTTTGATAACTACGAGTCAGTGATGAAATGCGTTTCATCCTCTGAGAACACACAAAAAAACTGGCTAGAAATTGTCTGCGAAAATGAGAGGAATATGTCTATGGCTTTTAAACCCACTTGAAAAAAAGGAGTGAAAAGCGCGTAAAAGCAGCATTTCTACAACATCGCCAAGTTGAGCGTCATAAGCGAATAATCTGTATCCAAATTTACTAGAATAAGTGTGAAAACACATTGTAACAGTAGTCACCGCTCACGATTCACTGCGAACTATTACCAAGATGTTGAATTATAAGAAGGGTCGCAACGTTCCTTAGACTTGGGACTCTTGGCACAATAATGTGTTGAAAAATTAGCATGAAAAGCAAGAAATGCATTTTTTGGCAAGCGTCAACATAGAAACTAATTATTTTTCTTGCATGTAGTTAAGATTATATGAAAAGTTAATCATGGTTTTTGTCATGCCAGAAGCTGTACAAATCATAGAGGCCATGAGAGCACAGTTATTGCTGTCTGGAACAGCGTACATAAATTTGATAAATCTAATTACTGAAAAATGGCAATAAAAACTACAGCGTTCCAATTTACACTATCGATCGTCAAATTTAACTAACTACGATGGCAGCAAAAGTGTTACAGAAGCTTTTAAGTATACCGCGTTTCAAGAGGTATACTGTTACTACGCAAGTTGAGAATTCAGGCTCTGCTAAGTTTCAAGGAATGTGGGTCACTCCCCTTCAGGTGGCTCACCTACATCCGCTTCTGTAAGATATTTAAACATGCATATCTAGTTTACCATGGTTAAGCTAACCATGTAACTGCAGTGAACAGCTCTGTATCATAGCGGGTTACTGAATTGTTCTTTGAAAGCTATTTAAATTTTTGCCCGTAAATCTGCAACTTTTAGCAATAAATTACTGGCGATTATCACTCGTATTAGTGTCTTTCCTTTTTACAAACTTATTAGCTTTTAGGCACATTCATTTCTCCGCTGTTGACACTATTGTCCGAGCAACAATCAATTGCATAAGGAAAATCCTGAAACTGCATTTTCTATTGTTTATGCTTTGTTGCTTTACAGCAAACTGGTATTAAAAAAGCTATTCCTCATTCACCTACTGCTCAGTTGTGTTACATAAAAACAAGTCAGTTCCACTCATTTTCAAGTATTTATAGTCGTTGTTTGTGGATGGTAATCTTCGAATGCATAGTAACAACCACGCGGATTTTGTACCGTGCAATACACATATTACGAAGTTGCCTTTGCAAGCTCCCCTCACCCCATATCACGCGGCCCTACATAGATTGAACTATAGAACGCTTGCCCACACTATCCGGTGGTACGCAAAGCCCTTTAGTATTACCCCCTGAAGTGATCATCTTAGGCGTGATGAACTGAAGAACAACGCGGTCGGGGGGGCTAACATGGGAGGGGAAGCCTTTCATTCGCAGTAGCACAGCTTTCACACACAGCGGCGCCACGCCTGACACACATCCCGGGGCAAACTTCACCAGTTCTCCCTACAAATTATCGAAGAATCGCTACCCCCATCGCTTTCTCGGGTGAACGAGTTGGAAGTACTTAGGTGATACGTATTCATTGACCGGCATCCGTAGAAAGAATCGTTTTGAAGTTTTCTCTGTGATGTTAATGCCATCAGTTTTGTTGCTTCGTTGCGCGCCTCTAAGATTCTCTGCTTTATAATTTAAACAGGCCCGGGAAGATATTTAAGAGGAAGAACTTACCGTTTGAAAAATGGTAAGTTTGTTGGTGACTGACAGGCCTGAATCTGCAAAGTAACATTGCTTTAGGTTGTTGCTTAGTCAAGTATGGCTGCGGTTTTACCTCTCCTTGCGGAACTTTTTCTTGGCTTTGGTGGCAAGTACCAATTTTAGGTTTTGTAGCGTATATAATTATATTCGGCTTTCCCATGTTGGGTAATTGGCACAAGAGTTTGCAAGAGTTAAATAGGCTCCTTTTGAGAGGTTTGCAGTGTTGTGACTGCGTTGAGATTCTTCTTGTTTATTCGATAAGATACACCGTTTTTTGTAGGGATGAATTTGCAAGTCGATTTATTGTAGTTGTTCCCCGGTTAATCAAGAAGTTCTTTGCGAGTGTTGTGTTGAGATTGTACTGTGCAAAAAATCAGATTTTCATATTGCTATGAGGCTCAACGTCCTCACTCCTTAATTCATCACTTATTTTGCAAGTTGTGCATAATTGCTTCTCAATTAGCGGTTGAAAATGAACAGTTTTCATATGGTTGTGCGTTGCTTCTCGATATTACCCTGTTCACTTTCAAGCATATTGTTGGTTATTGAGCAAATGTAGTGTATTATCAGTCCCATATTCATGGCCCCCATTAACTTTCATCGTTTCAAAGCTTTTTCATTTGCGGCGGTTGTGCTTATGTTTTAGATGATTTTCTTCATTTCTTGCTACCCAAAAGCAGTTTAAGTTGCGTAATCGGGTAGTAGGAGTGAAATTAATTTGCTGTACATAAGAGCCTGAGAGTGAAGCGCTGTCTTTGTACCATCTTGAAGCATGCGTGTTTTTTAAGACTGCGAATTTGCTGTAATCTACTGCAGGTTTTTTCTATTTCAAGCTAGTTCGAAAGAAAAAAATACTTTTAGCCGCTCTTTTATTCAATGCTTTATTTTTTTTTCCTTTTTATTCATTTTGTTTAAATTTCTGGAAGGGGTTCTTACTAATCTCCGAGACTTTTATTTTTGAAATTCAGTCTGATATTATCCTTTATTTTGTTAGGGTCGCGTTAGAACGAAGACTATTAAGAGGGCCGCGAGGCTAATCGTGGAAAAGTATTACTCCAAGTAAGCATTGCATACTTTTGTCACAATGTGATGAAGTTTTTTTTTGTTACCAAAGTGATGCTTAGCAGGTTGCGCTGTTGGGATTTTTTCATCTGTTTTGGGTTGCGTTAGTTTTAGAGTGCTTTATAATCTCGGGTGAAAAAGTTACGGTGCTAGAGGTATTGCTTCTTTTTCTTGATTTCGTTTACGCTTGCTGGATTGAATTACTAGTCATTTATAAGAGCTGGATATTAAGTCCTATAATTTGATTATAGCATAATTGCTGCAGATATCTCTTTTCCTTTATCTTGCTCAAATAGCAAAAAATATTTTGATTTTGTAATTATTGTCTAGTGTATGTCTACTTTTAAGCTTTCGCTCTTTCAGTAAACCTCTTTGATGCTTTTTTTTTGTAGATAGAGTAGTACAAGCATAGATTATACCAACAATGTACGTTTATTTTGGACTTATGGAAGGGTCATTTCATGATTACCTATCATAGTCTCAATCGCTAGTTTTATGAAGCAGATTCCTCTGTCTTGTTACTGGAGGAGGATACTCGTCTAAGTGAACTGCAATGTGAATGTGTTTAGCATGTTCGTAATTGCATTATTACCTCCCATTTTTTTGCTTAATTAATTTGAAAAAGTAGATACCGAGATGAATCTTAAATCCCAGTCGCTGTTGAAACTTTTTACATATTTGGCATTATGATCTTCCCTGCTTCATCTTCATTAAATGAAAAATTCGGCTTTTACTTGGACTTGTTTCTTGCATTGACTCTACAGGTTAACCTTGGACTTCCAAATGAACAAGAAGATTACTGAGGAGGTCGCAGAAGTGACTTCAAAGAGGAATAGAAACAAGGTTGCTGGCTTTGTTACGGTTAGTTGATTGGGTGGTTTGTCTTTTTGCTGGTATTTTCCAGTGTGTGATCTTGCTCATCTGGTGAGAGTTACTGAATATGTGTTCACCAGGAGGGATGAGTTCGCGGGTACTATCCCTAGGAACTTTCTTTGTTCCGCTCAACTATAAAAAAGTATTATATCTTGAGCACGGATTTTGCACCAAGACGAGAATATGATGTTTCCTTTTAGATTTTCTATGATTTTTTTCCATGATAATGAAAGAAGCTTGTTGAATTAGTGTATATATGCATTAGTTTTGTTATATTCATGTGGCAGTGCGTAGTTGATGTTCTGTCGAGGACTGAGCAATTTGGCCATCCTACTCTTACTTTTTTGCGGCAAGATTTGTTGAACGAGATTTTTCCGGACAAGCAATCGTCTAACTTGCATTTGCCTATTATTTAATGGTGTGCTTTCCAAAGACTGGGATTATACGTGGTCGCACAATATTCATTTTGTGTTTTGTTTTTGCAGTGTACGAATACTATAGTCTTATCCTGCTGAAAATTAGTGTTTTAGAACGTGAAGGTGTATATGCACCGATTTCATTGAGTGAAAACAGAAACTGTTTATATCGATATTTCTGCATCGCTTCAATGAGAAAGGGGGGTAATTTTTTTATTGCTTTAGAGCTTCTCGTAATCTAGAATAACTTGAAAAAGCTCCATTTAAGAAGAGTAGTCGTCACATTAAATATTTTTCTTTATGAGTTGTTTTATATCCAGTAGCAATTCACAGCTAATTTTGTTTTTATTATAAACAATGAAGTTAAATAAAGCATGAGTTACAAGTTTGTGGCATTTTTTAAACAAAGTTTTTACAAATTGAAGAAAATTTCACTTTTTTACAGCATTTGATGAAGCGTATTGAAAAAGGTCCAGTTCCCGGAATATCATTGAAATTACAGGAGGAAGAAAGGGAAAATCGTTTGGAATATGTTCCTGAGGTTTCGAAGATCAATGTAAAGCACACGCTGAAGCTTGATCAATCCGTCATTGACATGTTAACAGATTTAGGTGTGCAGGTCAATATGGAGGCTAGCGGGAAGCCCTACGGAAAGATGTATCCTCATAGAATGTAATTTAAAAAAAGTCTCTACAAAGGATTTCTGGATGAGATGGTGAGAACCATGTTTTTGAAATCTGCATTTTTATTGGGGAATCGCATCAAATTAAGATGATTTTCTTCTCCGAATTTTATTCAGATTTTTCAGTTTATGAGCCTATTATTGAATAGCTGCATGGAGATTTTACCTTGTGAGAATGTCCAGTTGGTAATTTTTTCTTCGGAAATACTTGCAAAAACTTTTAATTGCTGCTAGCTTGAATTGGAAGTATCACCGGGTTGGGTCTCTCGAACTCAGAAACTGAGGCAGTTTGGCTTCTTCAAACGTTTTTATTGTGTTATTTTTAGTAAATGTTTTGTTTCTATTCTTCACAGTAGTAAAGGCTGTTGAATTGCTATTATTCCTCCCTACTTACCTATCTAAATGTAGCCGTGTCTTTGATTTGTCGCTGATTTATCCTCTTTTCTCTTGTCTAGTTTGCTGCTTTTATTATGTTATGGCGTACCAAGGAAGTTTGGTAACATAGTCTTAGAAAATTGCGCTATTTGATGTTTTTTAAGTGCGTTCCATTCCAATAGGGTATTTCACAATGTCTGTTAGCGAGTGGTGTTGGCCTGGTTGGGGGAAGGATTATTTTTTGGGGCGAATTTTTTTCCTTTTTCTTATAATTGGTGAAGTTGTTGAGGTGATAAGATGTTAATTTGCAAGTTTGTTTTAGTACTATCAAAATAGTTTTCAAGAGATGTCTTTTATTCAAATTAAAAAAAAAACGGTGGTGTATGCGCTTTCATTAAGGCATGCATTGGGTGCAATATATTCTAAAAGAATAGGAGGAGTACTCAGTGATGTTTTAATAAAGTTTGTATCAGTCTACGAATCGATCTATCTACCATAGAATGTTGAATTTAATATTTTTTACGGTTTTTGTTTTGTAGGTTTCGTTATTTCTTGAATCATCTTTCACGGCTAACTGCTGTATTCCGGACGGCCAATGGTTTGCTTAGGAATAGCGTTGATTGGGCCATGCATTGTAGCGGGGAAGGAGCTAACTTGAAGTACATGTAAAAGTACTGCTCTTTCATCCTATTCTAAGACTCTTGCTTTGAACTATATGTAATACTCACCTTGCCTTTATGACCTGGTGTTTGTATGTATTCAAGGTAATTGACCTTGTTGGCTTGTACACAGTGTGTCTACATAGCGAATCTGTATCAGGGAGATCTGGATGCTGCGGTGATTACAGGGGGGTTTTGTTTGCTATTTTAATGTTATGGCCTTTGTATGCATACACACCGTTTAGTACATGATTAACCTGCTAAAAACTATTATAAGCCTTAGTGGCTGGAAGTATATTCAAACGATGACAAGCGTTCTTCCGATGCGCATAACTTATCATAGATCTTTGGACTTATCCAATCTTAGTACTGAATGAATACGATACGCGTTCATCGCTATTTGTATGTCATGAAAGCTGCCTACGGATACATTGTTCATGTGGTGACTTGATAGTTACTTTCCATCTTTTCAAAAGGATAAGGTCTAAGCGGTTTCTGCGTGTTCTGGCTAAAAAATGGATATATTCTGATTGAGCAACGGGCAGTAGATTAACAGAGTTTCCCGATTTTTTTTTTGCTGGCTTACACTCCGCGCGCACGCGGGTTAAAGAGCAAGTGAGAGGCGCTGATAATATTTGCCACATCGGGAGTGGAGTGTAGGGACTATTGGAAAAGTAGCAGAATGAATCGTGCAAGGATTTGATAAAAACATTGATAAAAGGTGCAATTATTGGAAAATTGGTATAAAACGCAAATCCAAAAAAATCTTACATTTAGGAGAAAGGTACTAAGCATTAACTTAAGAATAAGAAGTATATTATTGTCTTTGGTATATTTTTATCTTTATTCTTGCATTCTGCAGTGATTGCTAGTCAAACTTGGTGACTAGCAAAACTCCTCACTGTGCCATACTGATTGATTTCCAACATGAAAAGCCGATGAAGGTTAATTGCCAGGAGTATAGCAAAGTCTCCAGCTAACATCAGTTCCTAGGTAACCGCTTTCTCAATCTAAGTTGCCTACTTTAGCCGCTTCAAAAACATCGCTGCTGGTGTTTACTCTGCAGCGAGACTGCGGCGAATCATGATGGAGGTCTATTCCTTCAATAGGGGTTAGCAGGCACAGCAGCTCAGATTTGCTGCTAACTCGCAGCAGCACCACATATTTGTTGGTTGCAAGATTTACTTACGAAGTATGTTGCTCCAAGAATAAATCCCGGCGTAACAGAGACGCTATTTGCAGTTCTAAATTCAAGTTTGCGGGATGGGTACGGTTAAAGCTACATTTACTACAGGGGCTCATTGCTGCATACAACTACAATACCTGATTGTGAATATGGCCGATCTCATGGAAAGCCAGGCGGAGTCCTGGGCTCGGGTTACAAGCTTCACTTCAAGCTACCCGAAATGCTGCTCCGCATATATATACTAGCCCCTTACAGGCGTTGCAATTGAAAAAATTGCATATATTCTTCGTAGATCCTCATTTGCTTGTAGATAAATACATCAAATAGCTGGCAAACCTTCATGATAGCTTTGTGCAGCGGTGACCGGAGTGTACACGAAAAGTCATCGGACTAGCTCCCATATTTCACACATACATATATACACCCATAAGCTCACATAAAACACACAGCTACGCGCAGATAAAAACACTTTTCTAAATTCTGATAGCAACTGAATAGTCAACACACCAAAGACAATGAAATAGCAGCAAAGAAACTTAATAATAGCGCATCGCCGCGTAGCTGCATAAGGGTGAAAACGAATACATTCAAAGAGCAACTTTTTTGGTCTTTGCAAAAATTTTGACAATCAATCGGCAAGCCTTCTATAAACAAATTAAGAAGAAACTTCTCACAAACAAGTGCTAAACACCAACCCTTTATTCAATTTAATGCACTACCTAATGATAGGCATATTTTCTTCTGCTAGTCACTGTGGAGACGAAGAGGCCATACGGAATCCGCGCACACCTATCCCGCTTTAACTATCGGTGGGGACTAACGGTGCACCTGATGAACTGCAGAGTCCAAAATGTCGAGCCAAGCACTGTAACCGCTTAACAGCCAGAATCATACATAAATCCAACTACTTAGAATTGATACCAATGGTAATTATACAGAGTTAAAATGGTAATCTTCTACTATATCTTCAATGTTTAGAAGCATAGGCGCCTTCCTCTTGATGATACGCAACCTTTCACGCTCCTTACGCAGTCTCTCTTCTTCCTGCCTTTGCATTTCGAGTATCTCAGGTATGCCCTTTTCAATCATTGTGGTCGGTTTTGTCGGGTCAATGGCAGCAAAAAGCATTATATTGTCACCCCTAATGAGCATGCAGCCAATGTAGAGAAGACCATAGAAGTTGCCCACAACAATTTGTTGCTTAGTATCTTCCAACATGATATTACCAAACTGATCAAAAGTACGCAGATAACCATTAAACGTTCTGCTATCTCTGAGAATTACCAATATACGATTATCGAGCTCCTCTTGCAAGCAGTTAATCCAATTCGGCAATGAAGTGCCAGCCGATGCCTCAGAAGTAACTAGCACGGAGGGTGCGGGGGGCTCAAATACAGATCCTCCAAAATCAGTAGGCTCAGGATAGGGATGTGCAACAGGCCTTGAGGAGCCTCGTGGAGTAACACGTGAATTATCAACATTTTTGAGTAATTCCCTGTCGCTATCATTATTTTTCATATTGCCCGACGAAGCATTGTGGCTATTCGATGAAAAACGTCCAAAGCCGGCAGAAAGCCCCGAGGATTCAATAATAGCTGCCGCATTGCCCGCTGACGAACTTTTATACACACCTGGAGTACCAGTACGAGAGTACGCAGGTAACGCAGCGGATCGCTCTTCTTTTAGCATCTTGTCATTTTTTGCAGTGCTAGCAACCGATGAAGATGTAATAGGAGCCCGATTGAGTGCAGTAGCTGAAGAAGCAGCTGGCCCTAAAGCGCTCCATGCCAGATTTGAGCTCGCAGGGCTAGCAACGTTAGAAGCGGTTAGTGGTTCTGATTTTCTACTGACACTATTGGCAGATTGTTTGGGATAGTTGCTCGGAGGGGAATTACTGGCTCTCACATTATTAAAAGATAATTGCGACGGGGAAGAGCTGGTGCTGTCAATAGCCGTAGAGCAATAATTGGGCGCCATCTTTCCCATGGGGTCCGTTACGAGGGAGGAAGACACAGTGCTTTCATCACTTTTCGTCGAGCGCTTGCCTCCTTGTATAAGGATATTTTTCAGGGCCTGGGAAGCAGCCACATTGTCAGCAATCTTCAGAGGCTTCTCTACGTTGGAATTTCCCTCCCGTGAAGGCTTGGAATCCACCCGGGGGCCTGTGGTAGAAGAAAAGCTGCTACTCACATTGGTTCCCGCTAAAACCACACCTGGAGGCGATTCAGCGACGTTATTCAACTGGAGAGACGACTTAGGCATCGAGGTACGAGCTACAAGGGGACGTTGCCTGGAGTTCCTCATAGCAAAGCCGGAGCTGCCGGTTGCAGCGGATTCAGATACTGGCGGCCCCAATAAGGCAGAAAAGCCAATGCCACTGCCAGGAAGCGGATGAGATGGTGATTTTCCTTGAGGTTTGCTCAGAATAGAAGAATCTCGTGATGATGCAGTTTTAAATGTGTCTAATGGTGCCGGCTTTACCCTTGGCCTCGAACCAGGGAAGCCCTCTGGAAAACTTCTCATAGTTGAAAATGAAGATGATTTCACCGCAAATTGAGGAGCATAGCTGCCTAAGGATTTTGTGGACGCAGAAGTTGTAGGGAAAAACGCATTATGGACAAGCCTATGACCTAAAGGATACGAAGTCACCCCCACCCCAGCACTTGGCACATTTCCTCTACTCTGAAATGGAAGCGTTCCTGGCCCTGCTTTGCTCTGCTCTTGCCTAGATCTATTCAGGGGATGCATAACGATAGATCGTGGGTTACTACTTAAGCTACCTGCCTTTTAGTCCTGGTTTAAGATCATATCAGAACTCCTCCCAACAGAGGATAATATACTTTGTAGCAAGGTACATTAAGGCGATCGCTGAGAATCGCTTACTCAAAACTTAACAGAAATTCACTCACAGGGCTCAGGCGCGGACACCACAACGCAACAGATAGCCTATAAGCAGGTGGATGCCATAGGCTCAAACAGATAATTCTGACTTTCCCCTGAATTAAAGTACGAAATACCCTATAAAAAAAGGCAGAGGAGTAATCTGTCTTCTTTTGATCTAATCAAAATTCATCATTCTCAATTAAACTGTACAGAGCAGACACAAAAAGGCTCGAGAAAATATATATCTACGCAGATAACTTCAACTGTACTATTATTCAATATAGATCTTTCAAGAACTCAAGGTGAAGATAAAGCAATTACATCATATTTCGACATAATTATATCAAAAAGATGGCAATAATAGAGCAAGAGTGTTCAACTTAAAGCAGAGCAGAGGTCCCTCGTGAAGATAAGATTTCAGCATCATAAAAAAAGCAGTTTATAGGTCAAAATAATCAAAGGGTCAGAAATGATCCACAAATGCATCGCCTCAAGCAATCTTTTCAGAGCACTCTGAAGCGTTTAAAGCAGGGCAAGATGCACACTTTTTCAAAATCATACAAGCTGGATATATATTAGCCAGGATTAGCAGTTGCGCTACGCTCTCATCCATGGCTCACAAAATACCGAAATTCCATTTAAAGTAGACTTAAAACTACTTTATGCCAAAAGGGTGGTGAAGAAGGAAAAAATCTCTCTAAGCATCATAAAACAGTAACTTAAAAAAAACATTGCACACAAAGCTTGCATACGCGAACAAATAATGAGAATATACTGGAGCCCTCCGATTCTACAGAAAATGCATACTAGACGTTGGGCCAAGTGCCTGCTTCATCAAATTCTTTACTTCCATAGAAAAAACAAGAATATGAGGCTGCCTACAGAAACTTTCTTAGACAATACAAATCTCCTCTACAATGTGTGCGAAGGTAAAAGGCCAAAGGCAAAATACGTTCTTCTACTAGTTTAAAACTACACCCACGGTGCAAACAAGACACTCAAGAAATCAAGCCATTATAGCACTTTAAATGAAAAACATTTGTATACAGCAGCACCTCACAATCAATCCTAGGCTAGGAAAGGGGCCAATTAATAATTGCAGCTATATACAGTCGTAACAAGACGAAATATCAAAATTCCACTGCAAGCAAAAAGAGCAACTGAGGGACAAAAACTCTTTCATTGTAAAAACCCAATAAATCGTACTTGCACTAATCAAAAAAGAGTTAAACAAGACATTCCCACTTCTAACAATTCCCAGAAAGAAATGTGATAACTCAAGAATCAAAGTACCTGGAATGAGACTGGGCGGATCACATCAAAATATAACATCCCTGAACTCTCCAGTAAAAGTTTTAACTTTGATGTTACCGGAATGCCTCAAGATGAAGGACTTGTAAAAGCTTTCTCAATGAAATATCGTATCGACAATGAAAAAGTAGCCCTTTTGACATTATTGAAGAAGCAACAGGGAGAGCTAGGCAACAGAGAGAGTTTGGCAGCATAGAGTTAGGCAACAGAGCAGACTAAAATAAGTCCTAAAGAGCTTTCTTGTCACAGGCCCTTCATTTCAAATTATAGTATCACCTCTCAAAGCATTGCGACATGTAGAGCCAGAGAATGATAGGCAAGAAAAAAACCATGATATTAATAGAGAAGCATGCTGGGTGGGTAATAGCCTATATGCTACGCACATAACAAAGACGTAATTTTTCTTTCTTCATTCGGCTCAAAATAAAATTTGTACTGTCAGTTTCCTGATAGCTACAAACTATGCCTACTATTTCAGAAGTACTCTTTTGATACCATGACAGTACAGTACGAGCAATAGAAAGGCTTAAACGTTAAAAATGGAGTTACAGCAATCCAAAAATGGTGAAACTGTCTACTAGAAACGATATTCTCAAATAATACAAGCTCTTTGTGGGGCTTGCAGCTAATCAGATTCGGAAAAAACACGTCCAAGCCTCATTGATACGCCTCAGTAACAGCCTCATCCTCAAAAGAATATTTCTAGAAGGAGCGCGACCATACTGCATAGTAATCGACACTTGACTGTTACAAGACACTATAAGTCGTAACGATGCTATAGCCTCCCAAGATGATATAACCTATAAAGAGCCTATAATCACTAAAGATACTATAGCCTCCCCCTCAAAATTGGTGGCATTGAGTGCCATGTATACCTTCCTCATAAAGCATAATCAGAAAGAGGGCTGGTATAAACGTCCATCAACATACAATACCATATAGCGACAAGTGCATGAGCAAAAAGAATAGGATGAATTCTGCAAAAAAATAAACTCCCTAGATATAACCGAGAGTACATGCTGACAGCGTGGAAGCAGAAAAAAAATTTGTATCATACAGCTTAAGTATTTCTTTTACAGAAAAGCTTGTGGTAGACAAGTGTCGAGAAGAAGTTTCAGCCCATTCTTCAGCATACATGTGCGTTAAGAGGCTAAGAAGCGTATATGCTACACTTCCCAAGACTTCAGCTCTGGCCCTTCTCAGAGTATAAATCACCTACAGGTAACTCGAATGCAGAGATAAGATAAGCACATCCAATGCGAAACACCAAAGTACATCAAAAACTAGCTGGAACTGGCTATTCGTACTAGGGCGGGATGCTGTATTTGTGCTCACCAACAAAACCGTAGCGGCACTACCAACACTGGAAAAAGTTGCCAATTAGAAACAGAGATGCACAGCCAGATATCAAGATAAACTTGCCTATCAAAACATCTACACTGGAGAAAATACGTTAGCTACCAGCAAATATGCTCACACTGTGGAATAGATGACGGAAACCCGCACATAATGGCAGTACTACATCATCAATTATTCGAGCATACAGCAATAGCAAACAGCATTCTTATTCCTTGAAGAAATCCACTCTTCTTTAAAAAGACAAAAGACTGCAAATTTTATACACTACCCATGAATAAATCACGGCGAAATACAATTTTCGTGTGGTATAAGCATACAAGCATTTTAGAAAGGCCTTTCAAGGTGAAGATTAACCTTCAAGGGACACAATAAAGCTGTACATATCCTATTATTACTTCAGGTGAAACAGAAAAGATAAAACCAAAGCATCTCCCGCGTTCTCCAATATCCTTATAATAGGAGCAGCAGCAAAACTTCGGTGCATACATATGTACATATATTCAAAGCCCCAAAAGGAGGTAGACAAGGGGGTAAGCGGTTTTCCCAAGGCTTGTTCGTTCGTACATATAGGTTTAACTCCCTTAATGAAAATCGGCAGCCTATGCGCAGCAGAGTCTCGAGATGTAGCTTCTACTACGCTTTAGCTGATTGAAAATGCCACAACGTATATCAAGCCGATATATCTATTCATCAATTTCGTGCATTTACATAGCGTGGACAGCCTTACCCGATAACTCCGGACACACAGGGCCGCGCGAGCAACGCGTGTTGTACTGGATGAGCCTATGTATTAGAATTACTTCCAAGCGAAAATAGTCACTGAAACTTCACTACTCAGTGAAAATATTGCATTTTGAGCGGTGTCAGCTCTGGTTCTTGGTGAAACACATGTAGCTCGTTTGAATAGAACTTCTTTCACTTTAATTTTTCCCCAAATTATGCGTTTAGGCGCCAAAGCTTGGTATATGTGTCTCGCTTAGATGGAGCAACCAGAGGAGAACCCCTATAGCATCAAGACTCCTATCATTAATAAGGAAAGACATTAGCTTGATCATATTTTTTTAAGAAACATAAATTGATTGTTTTCATTTAAAAAACTACTCAATAACTCTCATCCAGTCCATTGCAATCAAGTGTATATATTTAGGAATTTATAACTCATCTCAGGCGCATGACCTTTACCGCGTAACTGTATATATATGTACAATTTTTCTTAATTAAAAAAAATCTATTAATATAGCAACTGTTTTGTTAAAAGTTAACTTTTTAAGATATTCGCTTCTCACAGCAACTAACTCTAGTACGCATCAGCAAGGCAAGGGAAATACTTGCCAATTAACTGGAAGAATTTCAGCCAGTGTTAAGCCTCGAATGATGTGATAAAAAAAGTAGAATCAATAGAGAAACCATACATGGTTTTCACGTTTACATTGTGTAGATGGTGAACTAAATTAATAAATTTCCATTGGATCGTCTTGTACCTTCGAAGAAGATGCATCTCTGGGATATTTTTGTGAAGTTCCAAGCTGTATAACGGCTAGGAAATGAATCAAGCAGACTCAATGAGTGAAAGAAGCAACCATAACACACATTGCTGATGAAAAGATAATATATCGTTCATTTACGCTAAATGAGGCAGTATTCGACTATGCTTTTACTACAAAACAAATGCAGCCAAAATGAGGTGGAAGGTATACATTGCCTCGCATCAAATTAATTAAATTCGTACTGGAAAAAGCTTAAAAATTAGGTTCAAAGTCCCATTTAACGCTTCTGGACGGTATGAAAATGACATGAAACCTAGAACATTGCGCCTGAAGCGTTTAACTTCCTGGACTTGATAAGCATTGCATCGAAATTTTGTACACCAAAGAACTTGAGGCATGAAAGGAAAGGAGATTAAGTTAAGAATGAGTTAAGCAAAAGATTTGTAGCCTATACTGAATTGCTATTGACCTACCCCTTAATTTTTCTTAATATTACCAAATTTATTTTTAACTCATCAGCTAATAGAGTTAATCTCGAATGTATTATTATCAGTTTGATAAGTGATGGATAAATTGCTATGCTTATAGGGTATTTGCTTTGCACCCCAAAATTCTTCTTATCTCCCAGGGATATAAAAAATTTTCACACATACTTTAATTTCGGATTCTTGAATCAATAGAACCTGTGAGCATATTCGTCCAGAACAAATATTCTGCGACACTTTTAGCTTGATCTGCACAGGACAGCAGGCCACGAAGCTCTGATATAACAAGTTGTTCCAATGATTATTGCCATCTCTGGGAATAACTAAGTGGTGAAATTTTCTAGGTAACAGTTAATTTTGACTAAACTGCCTCTTTTCATGCATTACGTGGCGCTCAGCAAATTCTACAAGTCACAGAGATTCCTAAATACTAAACTAATAGAGAGAAATATCAAAAATCTCCTAAATATGGCTAACCTGCAGAAAAAAAATGCTGGCAAAAATATCATAAATCGGGCAAAGTTCAATTCTAAAAGATGATGAACTAAATGAAACAAAGTGTACAACTTGAATAGAGGAATTGATCGAAAGAATGCATCAGATTCGATTCATTGGGTAATGTTAAAGTTGGGCTGTGATAACGGCGTGGATGGTACTGATGCGTCCTTATATCCTAGATCATGCCACTGCTTTTTAACAATTGCTAAGCAACAGGAAGATTTACTGGCATTGTTAAAGAAATAACCAGCTGGAAAATTAGCTGTAGTGTAACGGGTCAGCTCAGGTCCCAGCTGTGACTCCCCAAAAAATACCTAAATACTTCAGCCTAAGAACTGAATAGATGTGAAAGCTTCAAAAAAAATTACCCATTAAAGTAAATTCTAGAAATAACAAAATAAAATTTATCAGTGCAAGGTTAACAGAGATTCAATGAAGGTGCAGTTGGTGTATTTCTTTTAGCTGAATATTCTTTCGTTTAGGAACATTCCTCTTTTATTCTTTGTTGCGTAGATAGGACTTTCAAGCCGAAACAAGAACTTTCATACTGTAGACACTGCTGGAAATAATTTCTTGAATACTAAAGATGTTATTTTCAAATGGTATTTTCCCCATTAAATATATGCAAAGCAGCCGGCCTATACAGGTACCTCGAGCAAAACTAGAAACGCCACGAACTCACATCGTTTACATACCCATAAACTCTGGCGTCTGTTTTCAATAGCGAATACAAATTGCGATATGAATCTTGAGTGACATCTTGTGTTAGGAATGATGTTGTTACTACCCCCACAAAAAATATCGTTCTTAGCCTTGTACAGATTAGCTCATTCCTCGATACGTAAGACTCACCATCGCCCAACATTTTTCTACAAGCTTTTTGTAAAAGCTGGTAAACACATATCTGTATACGCAGATGCAACGCAGTCAGGGAGTTCAAGTTCATCTCATTAAAGGGAAAGCATCGCAAAACTACTGGATGCAAAATCGCTGTTTGTGAAAGGGGCTAACGACACTTGGCTACACTTTACATATAATTGCTTAACCGTAAGCGTGCGTATCATTTTGATCACAAGGTTATCACCGCAGAATAGAAATCCCTACGATACCAAAAGACTACAGAGTAGCAAAGTTTACTTGAGTGATTAACCAACTACACAGAAGAATATTGATGTCTCTTGACTTATCTCCTCTGCAAGCTACCTGGCATCTACTTTTGCAGCGCTGAAGACCCTTTGCTTCATACTTCACAATGCTGCAGCCGACCCAATATCATAGTCTGGAGCGAATCCCGAAAGTAGCACATTGAGTGCACGAGTCGAAATTCATCTGAGCAGCGAAGGAAATCACTTTGCTAATAAATCAAGCCAATATATAATTTCTAGAAAAGTACCGTACATACTTGACTAATGACACAAAAAAGCTCCGCCGAATTACATTTCCTCGTGTCGATTAGCAACGTTCAGTAGCTAATCATCCAAAAGTACAGAGGGAAGAATTTTTCGAGTACGGCTGCAAAATCTGGGCATTTTTACATCGTAAGCCGCTACTTCAGCAGCTCTGCAGGGCACACTCAGTACTTAAAGGTGAACTTAAGGATTTTCAATTTGCGGAAAAAAAAGTGGTAAAAGCCTCTATGTCCTGCTCATAATAAGTACTGCTAATGACTCTGGAAAAATTAAAAGGAAGTATAATAATTTATTTCAACTTTTTAGTAAAAAACAGCTGCATGAGATATACAAGTAATATTTCTGAAAAAGAAGTTCACTACTATATATTTTGCTTTAGTAAGGACTGCCTTCCTGATTAGCATCATTTCCAGGGACTACTCGATATATCCAAGCTAATGTAATAATACCTTCTTTGCATTCACATTTCTCCCAGTAAGGCAATCACTTTATGCTTCTGGCAGAAATAAATAACAGGTAGCCGCTTAGTCGCTATCAGTCTCGTGACAAAAGCTGGTACCTGGAGCTAGTCACTACAGTCGCAGATAAAAGTATCGCATCAATTTCCAGCATCTCCATTAAATCAACAAGGACCTGGTAGTGTGCAGCTGATTTCATACTGACAACAGGGGACGCGGCGTCATTGCGCAGAGGGACTTCAGCGGCCACCATCTTTAAGCGGATCGCCAATCTGCGAAGAGCCCCGCACCAAAAGTCTGCAGTAAACGCGGCGGCCGCCTTGTGGGGTGCGCGGTTTCCGGTGAGCACTTAAATGACCTCACGAAGCTTTACGCGAGAGTCGCACTGCACGGCCATCCTCATTCGCGAAGCAGAACACCACTTCTTTTGTCCGTGGGCACTAAAGGCAAAGCCCTCCAAACCAGCCTCCGTGCCGCGGGAGGGAATCTTCCGAATTTGAATCTTTAGCGAGAGGCGTGGTTTTGTCATACGCATGATTGATGTTTCCCCCAAAAGGATATTTTCGATGCACCTGCCAGGTCCCGTGGGTTCCTTGTGAAATTTATGATGAGAAAAGACCACTGATGCATTTTGGCATGCCGCCATAAGGCAGAAATGAGCGCAGGGTTCTACGAGTTCCCTCGCTCACTGAAAGTATTTAACACACGCTAAAAGATGGCCTTCAGCTTTCGCTAGTTTGAGGTTGTTCCACGTGTTAGCGTTCCATTACCGCCAATCTTACACGCTAACTTACCTCGCAGCTGGCTGAATCGCGTGTGCGCAGTTATTGCGGTTGACTCCAAGGTACCACGGTACCACTGGAACTCTGCTCATGCTCTGAGAGCGTTACTTGATGAGTGTTTTTTTCCATGTTGAGAATGGGAGCTGGTCGAACAGTAACGGTATACGCAGTCCTCGACAGGGTGTTTAGAACAATACAAGAAGCCGAGCTAGTACCTATTCTGAGGTTCCTTTCGCGAAGAACACACACTGCGCTGTATTTTCGATTCTCGAACAGGATAGCAGACCTGAATAGGGTCTGCAACAAAAATGATTGTATTGGGTCCGGCGCGGAACTATTTGTTATATTTTACCGGGGATACAACCAAATTGTCAGTGTCATTATTGTGGCTTACTTGTGTTGCGCCTAAAAGACAATAGTAGTGTTTTTATAATAATTCTGGAAATAAGCGTTTTGTTATATGATTTCGTTTTCAATCACTTTCTGCGACTATGAGGAGTGTCCAAAAATTTTTATTTTCGATTTTCAGTGTGGTCAGGGGGTTTAAAAGGTAAAGAAACTGTACTTAGTCTCCATGGAGGGAAAAAATCAATTTTCATGAAAATAGCTAATATGACTTTTTATAGTAACAGGCATTGTTTGGTGGTACTACGAGTACTCCGTGAACGAGGAGTGACACCAATTCTATTCTGCATTTTTCTGACGATTTTTTGCTTGAAATTTTCAGAGCTGGGGGAGGATTTTAGTTATTCTGGTATAATTGGTTAGTTTTGGACTTGTTTTATTTCTTAATCTCGGATTTGCCACTCGGGAGTGACCTTTTTACCAGCGATTATCATGTTTTAAAAAGTAATAGAGTATACATAATATGGCCTTCTATTTTTTTGGTTGTGATGTTTCTGAGCTTTTGAGATTGTCTCATAGCTGTTACGCTTTGGGTTTCAAGCTTATAACTTTGAAGAAGTGGCAGAAATTAGCATCACAGTATTGCTCGTGTTGCTTTTTTAATGTGATGAAACTAGAGTTTTATTAATTTAATGCTTCCCATTGGTTTAAGCTGCTTTTCATGCTGAAGCTGCTGATTTGATGCTCTGATTTTGATTTTGTCTTGCTGATTTGGGGCCGCTAGTCAAAAGATAGTATATGCGTTTCCTCCCTCCTGTGGCAATGAAAGCTCCACGTTAAAAGTTACCCCGCAGGGACTTCCGTGTTGGCGTGCTTTTTAAAAGTTGATGTTTTTTATAACATTCCAAGCAGATCCTACTAGTCATTGTGCAATGACTTTGCGCATATATTACTATAATAGACTCTTCTTCTTTATATAACTCTAGATTCTCAAAATCACTTTATAAGCTCTTCTTGAGTACTTGTTTACTGTTTAACTTTGAGAAGTTGGCGTTTTTGAGAAAATGTTCGCTCTAGTATGTAGGCGAGTTATTAGCTTCTAAGCTTAAGTTTTTATCTTTTTTAAGCATCTTAAAAGTGTAATGTAAAAAATTATATCATTATATAAGTAAGTTTTAAAAAGATTTATAAAATAATTTTTTGCGGCTTTGTTTGAAAATCGTGAAATATCCGTATTTTTCCCCTTCTGGTGCTTGTGGAACTGAAAGTATGGGTAAACCTGGTTTAACCCACAGATTTTTACGTTTCAGTGCAACAGCCTTGGTGTGAGCTTGTCGCCGTATTTCCCGTGGCTGAAATTTTATACCACTAATAACTTCAGTAGTTATAGCTTTATTTGTGTGTGAATCTCTCCTACACTTTATAGTTCCATTTTTATGTGCATCATTTTAAGGCTCTATTACCGTGTGTATCACTTAATACCTTTATTGCTGTGTGCATCTGCCATATACTTTAAAACTCAGTTGCTGTGTGCATCTCCCTTACACTTTATACCTCCATGCAGTTTATTTAGCAAATTCTAGGGTTAAAGATGAATTAGGGGATATTCTCCAAATAATATCGGATATTTCTTTGCTTTTTTAAAGTCTGCATAGTAGGGATAGCTACTGAGCTATAATTTATGCTTTTTAACAGTTTAACAAGACAGACTTGAAGAAAGCCTGCGAAAAAAATTGGAGATGCTTTGCTATGGATTTGTACTGAATATTTTGCAGAAAATAGTATTGCCGCACACCCGACTTATCTCCAATTGCTGCCACTCTCTTTCTATATTTTGTTATTTTTCCTAAGAAACTTGCGTCTCTAGAGTTGCACACCTATGCATTTCGTGCTATTAGTGCGCTCACTTGACACTCTGAGACTGCTTTTACCTAGGTGATATTTTTTCATGCAAAGAAAGCTTTTTTTCTTAATGTGCGTGTGTGTGCTTCATTATTTCCTCACAGGTAATACTCATATAACACACGGATGAAACAAATGCACGGGACCTAAAATGCACTTACTTGGATAGTTCACTTGGATTTTTTACTTTTTTTGTGCTTTTTGAGATAATGGCTGTATCAAGAGCTGTGGCTGCTTATCAGCCTGAAGTTGATGGGGGGCTTTCATCATTGTATAAATCTGTATTAAAGCGCTTGGAGCTTGCTGAAGTTTCAGGCGAGTTGAAAGAGGTAATAGATGACTCGCAAAGACAGCTTTTGAATGCGCTTTGTGAAGAATTGGAACAAGGGCACCTGTTTGAAGATTTAAGCGCTTCCTCGGTATTATCGCTACTAAATCAGATAAGGAAGTTTGAGAATGATTACCCGGGTGGAATTTTTTCATACTTACGTACGGCAAGGCGCCTCCTAAGTAGCTTTCTGGGGGGTGAGTCCTTGGATTCAGAAGCTACATCTGTAACGATCCCGGACTGTGTGCGGGCTTATCTCGAACATCCAGATTATGTTAAGTATGAAGAGGTCAGTGTTTCTTTCTTTCTGCTTCTTATGGGCGTGTGTGTGTGTGCAGCCTTTTGGGTATGTAAGACATATTTGGGTCTCATGCAAAACGCAGATGTTCGTTGTTTTCTAGTGCTTTATTTATCTGGGTGAGAGTGATTTGTCTTTTGACCAAAATGGTTTTGAAAGGGTGTTGGATTCACTCTCTTTGAACGAGTTGTGCACGAAGATGAGTAGTTGAGCGTTGGAAAGATGAAGATGAGTAGAAGATCATCGATAAGGAGGTTTTTCACGGGCTTAGCTCCATTGCATGTCATTCTTCCGAATCTCAAACATTACTATACACTGCAGATACGGTGTTATATAGCAGGAAAATCCAAGTATAAGGAAGTTATGTTTCCATCTATGGCGTGAAATATCTTTTACTTTTGAGTAATCAAGGAAAGTAGGCGTAGCAAAAATCTTTCTTATGATATCAGAGGCTTGTTTACTTACTATTTCAGCTTTAAATGTAACTTTGTTTAGATCTACGGAATTTTCATTCGAAGTGTATGAGAAGAGATGGAAATCCAATGAAATGCATTGCATTTTCATCTCTTCTTCAGATAGGACTTCCTGGGTTAACGAGATGTGCATTCGTACTTGTAGCTGGAGGGTTAGGAGAGCGTCTTGGATATCCTGGCATAAAGATTGGCATACCCGTGGAAATTACCACAGAAACCACCTATATAGAGCATTTTATATCGTTTATCCTAGAGTATCAGCGTTTAGGTAACGAGAGGACTTCTAGCCATGAAGCCAATGACAGTACTTCCTTGCGGAGCCAAAAACTCCCAATGAAGCTGCCTTTGTTGATTATGACTAGTGAAGATACTCATTATGAAACAGCAAAGCTACTAGAAGAAAAAAATTACTTTGGAATGGATTCTGATCAGATTATATTAGCGAAACAGGTTGTTATGCATTTTGGCTAATGCTGTGGGAGGTGTGCGTATGTGATCTTGATGCTGTCAGCATTCAAGTGTGTATGTGAGTTTCCTGTTACCACCAGCACAGACTTCTCTTTTTGATTCTCATGTTTTCTGATCGCACACACAAAGCATTGAAAATTAGACTTTCCAAACAAACTGGTATAAAACCCTCCTTTTTATACCCACTTCACCTCCCTTATGCCATGGCTTGGCTAACGTTACATTCACCGTAATTCGAGCTCCTTCCTAGTATCCTCTCAAAAACCCCAATTAATGCATTAAAATCTCCACAGTTTTATCGTGGATTCCTATGCATCGATGCTTCTTCTACGAAGCAATTTTTTTTGCATAATGATGAGGCAATTTTCAATACATCTTCAAGGTAAAATCATAGAACAAGTTGGTTTTAACGAGTCGTGTGAATTTCATTTGTACGACGAACAATATAGCTGAAAACTTGAAATTTTTCTCTTTAAAGCTGATTTGTGTATGTGGTCATCCTTTTCCTGTGTAAAATAGGAGCTTTCTTGCAGGAAGGATGCATAATCTTTAAAAAAACACACACAAACTGAGCGCGTGTGTGCGCTTGTATCTGCTGCTGTACGCCAATCCACACACGACGGAGTTCCTTTTTTTGTGCTTCAAATATATACTATTATGAGTGATTAACACAAAACTTGCTAGGCTAATCAAGTTTGATTTTTATTTTCGTTAAGATGATAGAGAGAGATATTATCTTAGATGTAGAAACTATAGGGTTAAGCCCTAATACTAGCGATAGGAGCATGTTAGGAGCTAATTTTGTCTTGTATGCCTCTCATAAGAGCTGTTTTTTGGCTGATAGAATAGGATTTCGAATGCTAATAGACTAGGCATTCCGCCGAGTGTTAAAAAAACGGTTTCGAGGTTCAAAAATTTCTCCCAGTTTGTTGATGAGAGAGAGGAGTCGACAGTTTTTCTTGCTTCTCTACGTTGTGGGGTTGAAATCCTGTGAAAAAGGGGTGCAAAAGATGCTAGAAAATTCAAGTTTTTGCGATGTGTGTCGAATTTTTATCGTTTGAAGCTCTACAGCAGTTTAATAAGCTGCTGGCTTACGCTGTGCTGCGTACACATTCTCTGGGCACTTTGATAATGCCTTGGAGGTGTTGAATGTAGTTTTTTTTCGTGGACCTGCTGAAGTTACCATGTGTGAGTGCATTTGAGGCTGAAAAGCATATGAGTCTTCTTGTAATATGCCCCTTATTATACGATTAGCTTTGAAAGTGCTGAGTTTTCACCACCTTCTTCACAATACTGAGAAGAAAAGAGCTAAATCACCATGATGAGAAAATCTGCTGCGTTTAGGAAAAAGTACCGGCTTTCTGCGATACTCAAGCCCGCTTATGCATTGATCCGAAGGATTCCTCGATATTAATGAAGCCTCATGGCCATGGTGATGTTCACCTGTTGTTGAACAAGCTTGGTAGGTTGGATTTGATAGTGTGTGTGTTGTAGTTTTTGCATCTATTTAGAGTGTATACACTATCTTTGCTGGAAAAAATAGAAAGAAAAATTATTTTAAAAATCTGCAACTTTTACATTAAAAAATTCATTATAAAACTTCTAATTGGAAGAAAAACGTACTTCTCAACCCTTTCGTTTTTCCAGAAAAACCTGGTTTTCCTGAGATGTGATGCTCTGATTTTTCGTTTTTTGTCTGAAACTCGTGTGTATGTACACTGCGAATAGATACATTGGAAAGTTTTTTTTTATCTTAAACTCGTGTATGTACACTGCAAATAGATACGTTGGAAAATCTTTCGAAAATGTGCTCAAGGTTTGCTTTCTCAACTCACTTGCTTATAGATTTTGTTTGTTTTTAATTGGTGAGATTTTGTGGTGTTTTTTGTTTTGCTTGGTGCTTTTCGTGCGGACTTTGCCAGCTGCTTAGCTGTTTTGTTGCTGCGAAACAAAGCCTAAGTAGAATACAGCCAAGGCTTCAGTTATGGCCGAATTTTGGTTTCAAAAGGACAAATTTCCTGAATCAATGAGCTTTTTGCTGTTTTGTTGGTGGTTTACAATGCCAAAGATTTACATTCTTTGCTCTGTGAGGTTTGTTTCATTTTATTGCTTTTCAAGTTCATGAAAAGCTTCTTACTTTCTGTGAAACGATGCATAAGTTTACGCCAAGTGCGTGTTTTGAATGAGTAAGGTATTTTCGTGTTTAGATAGCGTATTGTCCTTTTCTTCCTCTTCTGTACTTCTTCTTTTTCTTCGTTTTATTCTTATTTTTCATATTTTTTTTCTTCCTCATCTTTTGCATCTCCTCTTCTCTCTTCTTCTCTTCATCGATTTCGATCCACTTTTAGCAACCCTGATTCAAATATACAGGTATAACCCAAAAATGGCTCAATCAGGGTCTGGAACACGTGGTGCTATTTCAAGATACCAATGCTCTAGCCTTCAGGGCTCTTCCTGCACTTCTTGGGGTATCCTTAATGAATGACTTTACGATGAACTCCCTTGTCGTCCCTAGGTATAATCATATACAGTCCCTCTGTTTGAATCATCTTTCCTTTGATGAGCTTCAGTGCTTCCTGTTTCATGGTAAATATAGCTTTGCATGGTTGCTGAATGAGGCGAACTTCGCAGAAGACTCTGGGCTATGTGTTAAAGCGAACTAAAGTTCGCTTAGCATGAAGATTTTCGCTTTTTACTTCTAATTCTCGGCGTATTTCATCGCTGTAATATCTCACGCTCATCCTATGGTGGTAGCTCGGAATCTTGTCGTTTGATACAACACACGTCATCTTGAAGGTTCATGATAAGCAACTAAACCTGAGAAAAATCGCATCAATTTTTATCAAAACTTTGGAATCTCTGTTTTTTTCCTGCAGTCACGCCGTCATCTTGACGTTGAAGACATGCTGATGAAAGCTTTTTATCTGTTGAAGTTAACTCCTTCTGTATTCTGTGCTTGTGAGGGAATTAATTTTCATCTTCATGATGCCGAGTTTAATACTGTCGCACACACATCAGTTTTCTGATAAAACTGATTGGAAAAATGCTGCTTCATGAGGAAGTTTTTTGATGCGAATTTTGTGTCGCTTTAAGTGCTTCTCGCAGACCTAATGTGTGTTTTTCGCTATAAGCTAGCTTCGATGATTAATAGCTCATATTTTGTTTTTTCAAAGCCTTTATATCAGAATAAAATTTTTTTTTTCGCTAGGAAGTTGTAATTTTCGATGCATTTAGCTCTTCAAATATTTTATAATTGAGCTTTCTCTGAAACTTCTTCACCTGGTTTCTCATGGTTAACATGCAGTGCTTTGCGACTCTTTTCTAGGGGGATTAGGAGAGAAGGTCTCCTTTTTGTGCTGCTTCTTCAAACTTTGAGCGTGTGTGTGTGCGAGCTGGTGATGTCCTGATCGTCCCAATTTTGGAATTTTTCTTCAGAGAAAGTGTGGTTAAGCCTTTTTTGCTCATGTTTTGCTAGTTAAGTCTGTTTGCTGAGCTCTCTGATCACATATATATATATATATATGCGAATCCCTGAGATTAGTTCCTTCAAAGATGCAATGCTAAGAGTTTGGCGACTTCTTTTTGGGTGAAGGAATGATGTATGTAGTTTGACTCTTCTCCATCTTCTAATCCTCTTAAAATCTCGATTTTACCGCCCTCATCTCTTTTCTTCTTGGATTTTTGATGCTCTTCTTCCTGGCGTTTACCACTTTTTTCTTTAGGAAACCGATGGAGGCAGTAGGAGCTATCTGCAAATTCAGCTATCCTGATGGCAGCACCACTACGGTTAATGTGGAATACAATATCCTTGATACTCTCCTACGGTCTACTGGGAGGAGCGAAGCCGAAGATATTGATGAGGATGGAAATTCTAAGTTTCCCGGAAACTCAAATTTGCTAGTGTTGAAGCTCTCAAGATACTCTGAAATTTTGGCAAAAACTGGTGGTATTGTGCCCGAGTTTGTTAACCCAAAGTTTAAGGTGAAAAATATGGGGTTTTTGGTGATGGATTTTTGCAGGAAGTGTGGAGGATTTTTGTCTAAAATGAGGAACGTTTGGGGTGCTGTGTTAGCGCTTTATCATTGATATGCTTGAAGTGGTCGACGAGTGTTTGAGAATTTGCTGGGTGGGACTCGCGGGGGGGTCTAGGGGGGGTTCTTTTCTTGGGTTGTAGCGATAGCTAGACTTGTTGCCTCCTTTTTGTGTGTTTTTGTGATTGTGACGAAATCTGTACTTTCAGCTTTTATATACCCCAAGTTTCACGTGTGTGTGCTGCAGCATCTTCTGTATATATGATTGTTTTGATTTCCTTAGTTTCAGCTTTTATATACCCCAAGTTTCACGTGTGTGTGCTGCAGCATCTTCTGTATATATGATTGTTTTGATTTCCTTAGTTTCAGCTTTTATATACCCCAAGTTTCACGTGTGTGTGCTGCAGCATCTTCTGTATATATGATTGTTTTGATTTCCTTAGTTTCAGCTTTTATATACCCCAAGTTTCACGTGTGTGTGCTGCAGCATCTTATGTGTATAACACAAACTCGTCACGCACGACTCAATTGCTGCACACATCAAATTTACTATTCTTCTGCTCTAAATCCTGTGGTTAAGTAAGCAAATGCCTTTATTTCGATATTATCTACCCTTTAACCTCTGCGAAGGCCTACATTCTTGATTTCTGCCAAAATTGCCTTTTTTTGAAAAAGAAAGTGTAAAAGCTGCTGCTTACGGTACTTTCACAATGATGATCACATATGATTGGCAATAAACTTCAAGTTCACCTGAAAAAGATCAGTTTCTTGCACAGCAGACAAAATATAATCAAAAAAGCTGTGTGTGGGTTCAGTTCCTCTTCCATCTTGGATCGCACAAAGTATTAAACTTTCTCTTGCTTAGGATGATGGTTTGTTACGATATTTATGATGGTATGCCCATTCTTGTGTGTTGTTTGTGCTTAGAATGCTGAGAAGAAGGGCAGCTTTAAAAGTCCTACCCGCGTGGAGTCTATGATGCAGGATATAGCCAGGCTTTTTGGAGCCTCGGATAAGGTTTGTGATACACGTTTTGGAAGTAGGTAGAGGGTGGATATATCTGCGTTTTTTCTACTTTTTTTGACAGTGATGGGTAAGATATGATGCTTTCATGAATATTTGCGTTTGTTTTCTTATGTTTTTGAAAGTTGATCTCTTTAGTTGGCGATTGGGATGAAAATGAATCAAGACGTTTGAGAGGATCGTGTTTGTGTGTTTCTGCATCAAGTTTTGTAACAAAGTGATTGCTCAAGTTTAAAGCTAGTGAAGAGAGTTTTTTAGTAAGGCTGCTGAGTGTGTGTGTATGTGTGTGAGAACAAGTTGGTTTTGTGTGTGTGAGAACAAGTTGGTTTTGTGTGTGTGAGAGCAAGTTGGTTTTGTGTGTGTGAGAACAAGTTGGTTTTGTGTGAGAACAAGTTGGTTTTGTGTGAGAACAAGTTGGTTTTGTGTGTGTGAGAACAAGTTGGTTTTGTGTGTGTGAGAACAAGTTGGTTTTGTGTGTGTGAGAACAAGTTGGTTTTGTGTGTGTGAGAACAAGTTGGTTTTGTGTGTGTGAGAGCAAGTGGGTTGTGTCTCTTTGTGAGAGCAAGTTGGTTTTGTGTGTGTTAGAACAAGTTGGTTTTGTGTGTGTGAGAACAAGTGGGTTGTGTCTCTTTGTGAGAGCAAGTTGGTTTTGTGTGTGTGAGAACAAGTTGGTTTTGTGTGTGTGAGAACAAGTGGGTTGTGTCTCTTTGTGAGAGCAAGTTGGTTTTAGTTCTTTACACGGTGTGAAGAGCTTTTTTATAGGAAAAAGCTTCAACTTGAGCGATTAAGAAAGTTCAGCCATTTCTGTGTGTGCGTCTCACGGCTAGTAGCAAGATACCTAGTAATAGCTCACTGCTGTAGTTTCTTATCAGCCTTTTTCGTATATACGGTACGTGTGTGCATCATCGCCTCTTAATAGTTTTGCCTTAAAGTATTATCGCCGTTAAGTAAAGCTTTATGGTAGTTTTCTCTCAACAAACTTTTTTTTTTGAAGCTTCAAACGTATTATAAAAAGATGAGAATTCGATACAGGAAGCAGGCAACGGGAGTTTTTCACACTTTCCATTCTTTCTCCTTGCAGATTGGATGCACTTTGTTTGAACGCTCTAATGCCTTTTCTCCATTGAAAAACAACGTTGCTGATGCGAGCATCAAAAGCAAGAGCGGTTTGGCTCCTGAGAGTGCTTTTTCTGGTGCGTATATATTCTTCCAAAACACGCTGTTTTAGTTTGAGATTTGGTGTCTTTTGTGTGTTTGCCATTCTTATTTCATGCTCTGTATAGCTGTTTTATGCTGCTCAGCGTGATTCACTCAAAATCTCGACTTTTTTGTTGTTAATCCTCTATTTTTTTCCCGAAGATGTGTGTTTGACTGCGTAAGTAGCGTGATGCCTAGATTTGTGCTTATTAGTGTGAGTAAATCAAATATATTTAAGCACATTCCCATCTTCAATAATAATATGCAAATTTTTGATAATTTTTCGCTTTTTCGAGGCATTTGAAGATGAAATTTTGTCACTTTGGGGATTAATTTGGAACTTGTAGAGTTTGAAGTTTTTTTCCTGTTTTTGTGCTACTGATGGAGATTTAGTATGCGTATAGCTGCTATAAGAGCATAAAAATCTTTGATTTAAATGAAACTTAGTATCTTTTTTGATTGAGCTTAACTGAGATATATACTTTGCGATTCGCAACTGCTTAGTGTTGTTAAATTAAGTAAATGATTGCGTTGTTATATGAGAAGTGTTTTTGAAAACAGTTGACGCGATAAAAAAGTGACTTTTTTGTAGTTTTTACGCCTTTAAATTGCCATCGTCATCGCGATTTACTTGAAGTTGTTTTGTAGCAAGTAGTAGTGATATTTCATACGACTTTCAGAGTGAGAGGGGGATTTTGAGGGTCTTTCCAGTTTTTAGAGGTGATAATTCATGCAATTTTCCTAGATATTTGTCATTTTTCCATTTATATGAAATGTAGCTGAGGCAGACTTCTATGCCAATGGCGGAAGATTGCTGAAGTTTGCTGCTGAAAGAAAAGGCTGCAATATTAAGATTGGGGCTGCGAATTTGGAGACTTTTTTGGGAATTTCCTATCCCTTGGGACCAAGAATTGTCCTCAAGCCTTCTTTTGGAGTAACCATTGGCCAAATCGCGGAAAAGCTTTCTGCTTCAAGCCGTATAAGTATATCTAGCAGGTAGGGCTCAATCGCTTCTGCAATATCTTCAAGTAATGCTAAGTTGTGCGCATAATGTTTGGATTAAAGAGCGTTAAACCGCAATAAATTATTGAAAGTTAATTTTGCTTATTGGGGTTTGAGTGGTGATTAATTATGAGCGATGATTCCAAAAAAATCCTAAACCATAAACAAGCCTTAACCCTATGTTTCAAGTGTGTGTAAATGCGCTCTCTTCTTTGTGTGACATTTCGTGGTGATGATCATTTCAAGCTTCTCCTCTTGTTCATACTATTTGGAATCCGCTTTTTCCACCACTATCTTGAAGATTTGAAGAAGTGATAGTACTGTCTCTTATGGTTTATTGATGTGCTCATGTGCGGGGTTAACACCCCGTCGCGGATGAGTTAGTGGATATGGCCTTATTAAATTTCGAAATTCGTCCAAAATTGTTAAATTCAGTGGATATTTTAGTACATGCACCACTAAAAGGTGCCTATAAGTTCGTCTTTTAAGTTCAAAAAGCTCCTAATTCAACGATTTGATACTTTTGCTGTGAAATGCAGTTCAACGCTAGTCCTTGATGGAAATGTTCACATAAATGGCCTGAATTTGGATGGTGCACTAACTGTTTCTGCCCCGAAAGGTTAGTGTGCTTTTTGAAGGTCTTTCTTCGCGTTAGATGATTTTTTTTGCGCAGTTTGTGTAGAAAATGATGAATTGATTGTTGGCATAAGATCTCTTAAAAATTGGTTTTATAGTGTTTTTTTGGATTCACAGTTGGGCAGAATCTTGAGGTAGGTTAAGGGCGTTGACGGAGCCTTTCATTGTTTTAAGTGGTTGATGTGTAACCCAGCTTGCAAGCAAAAAGCTAAAAAAAATATCCTCGTCTTCATATCTTTGAGGGATGTGATTTCGAAGTAGGCGTCCTTTAGTTAAAGCTGGAGCCGATGTTGTGTGCTGTAGAGATTTCAGTATCATTGGCTAAGATTTGGCGAAATAGACTGGAGTCTTTGATTTTGTGTGTGTAAAACACAGCGTAGCTCCAAGTTTTGCTTTGCTTACCTGCAGAGTATCGAGCGCGCTTATGGAGAAGATGAAGCTGCTTCAAATTATGCTGCTGCTTGCTAGCTGCTTATCTTTTTTTTGAATGCATCAAGTTGTATTGTTTGACCGCTTTTAGCGGAAACAAATTTAGTTTTGATGCTTTTTTCGTAATTTCGCAGTGTTTTGTTGTTCACCATGAGGTTGCGCTTAAGCGTTGAGAATTATGTGTGAAAGGGCGAGAGCTTATACGTACAAACTTCCTCAAGATTGAGGTGTGTGGAAATTTTTTTTTTTGCGAAATATTTTCGTCTTAAAATGCCTTTGCTGTGTTGTTGATTGCACTCAGGGGTTGTTGGACATTTGGAGGAAGACTGCTATATTCAGAACAAAGGATATGAATTCAGTCCATTAAAAGTTATGTCTTCAGATATATCGAAGCCGTCTGAAGATGAAGATGCCGATGAATCAAAGTATTCTAATTTGTCGTACCTGAAAATTCGAGGGTACAGGCTGAAATGTTTGGATCATCATGAAGTACTCCTCAGAAAATAGCATTTTTTAATTATTTTCTGTTTATCTACAGCCAACTATTCATACCTGTTTTGTTCAGTTTTGCTATTTTTTTTTATTGCTGTATAATCCAGTGAGTGTAGTTTATAATCTTTTGTAGCCAGCCGTGTGGTCTATGATCTGTAATTTAACCTTTCATCAATTTATGTTTTATCATTTCGCGTAAATGTTTTTTTTGCGTTGTAATTTATAAGTATTCACCGTTTCGCACATTCTAATTTCGTACATGAAACGGCTGCCAAGCATGGTCCGAACTATTTCGTTCTTAATTCAAGCTGCAAAACATCTTTGTATTTTCCCCTTTTTTTTTTTGGTCTTACGACGGAATTTGTATCACTAATAGTTTTCCTCGTGTAGAAGTAAGATTTTCATCCTCTGTATTTTAGCCTTTTTGTAAATTTGTGAAGGGTTTTTTTTTCGTGTATTTTTAGATCTTGTTGAAATTCAGTCTACATGGTGACGACCTATGCCGTTGCGTGGTCCGAAAATAGTATAGTAGTTGATGTTATATATAGATTCCTCAGATATAGCAGCCCGTTTGTAGACTTATTACTGTTCGTATTTCGCATGATGAGGTAATGTTACTAAATCTGCACTGTAGCCTGGATCATGAATGCTGTGCTGGCGATAATGATGCAAATGACGAATGTGGTTCATGATTTAGACGACAGTGAGATGGCATTAAATTCTTTGTATCTTGTCTAAATTGCAAGTGACAATCCTTGATTCATTGTCTTGGTTTCAAGCTTTATCACTGCCTTTTCCTTTTCCGTTTGAATGATATAAATGGTTGTCTTGCGCTGACTTGGTGGGGTCCCATAAATCAATTAAAACTGGGGTATCTTTATTAGTCCGCCGAACTTTCGGGGGTATATGGTGATCGCTTGTTTTAATATAGGCGCTGAAAGCTCTATTCATTGGTGAATCTCCTTACACGCACGTTGGATATATTTTTGTATAGCTACCTGTTTATTCCTGCGCTTTTATAACTAGTGGTGGGTACGCATGCGCGTGCATATTGTGCTGCCTATTTTGCGTGTCCTAAAAGAAGTGTCAGAATAGATGCAAAGGAAATTGAAAGCTTAAAAAGTTAGAGGCAAGGACGCCGCGGCATACATTAGAAGAATCAGCAATTTGGCCCGCAGCTCCTGGCGGCATTTGTAATCGGGTTACACAAGCTAGCCCTACACAGAATAATCTCGCGATGTGATTCGCTTCCCATCATCATGCTTTCATTCAGTTTAGAATAAGATGAGGCATCGAGGTTGATATTCTATAAGATAGTAGAAAGCAGCGTCTAAGTTTTGTAGCCCGCTCTCCAGAAAGGGGTTGGTACTAAGTTTGCTGCCTTGCTCGATAACAAAAGTCAGCGTGTGCTCTCGAGGGGGTGTGCTCTTCAGCGGATTGATTCAATGAAATAGTATCTACTAATAGTAGAGGAGTGAGAAGCGCCCATTTGGCGATCTCTCGCTGGTTCTGGCGATCCCCCAAGGATAATTAATTACCTGATTTATTTGGAGGTTAAATTGAGCTGCTTCCTGCTGACGCGGCAATTAGCAAATCAAGTTTATACTAAAGCATAGGCATGCCGGACGGAACCGGACGGAAAGACGAGGCTACTTTGGTTGACACGAAGGTAATTCCAGTGTCTTGCTGAAAAATCCATGGCACACCTTTCCGATTGAATTTTGTGACTCCCTCAATTGAAGGATGCGTGGTAGGCGAATTCCGTGTCGCCTAGTTTATGTGGGTGCAATTAAGGTGCCTGCTATATCTACAGTTGTGAAACCAGGACTCTTCGCCCCTCAGGAGAATGGCGTGCTATGAAAGGTCCTGCGGGGCAGCGGCACCCGTATTAACCTAAATATCTTGGGGCTGCGGCTTCACACGCTCGTGATACATGAATATTATCAGCATGAAGGGGTGGGACAAGAGCTTCTTACCCAATGCCCTCCAGTTGCCACAAAAAAGAAATTCAAACAGAGTTGTTGCGTACTAAAAAAGCGATGCGGTATTGGTAAGCGACAGATATAGTATGATATCTAAGTTTTTTTCAATACATTTCAGCCGCAGGGAAGCGTGCCGATATGAGTTATTGTAGGCATAAGTTTCTCAATATCTCTAATCTCTTTTTTTGCTCATTGTGAGTTTCTTCTTGTGCAGCTTGCATAGTTGCATTGGCGTTTTCCCACCAATCTTTGTAGGCCTAAGGCAGCGGGATAAAGTTTGGAAAATGAGCAGTTAGCTAAAGTACGTATATTAAAATAGTCAGCAGACCTTTTGAAATGCCCTTTTCTGATCTTTTTCCAGTTGTGTTCGCAAAAGCTCCCCTTTTGAGCTAATTTCATGTTTCAATTCTTCATAATTGGATTCCACGTCTTCACTTAGTAATTCTTGCGCTTTCTGAAAATATGCATTAACTTTAGCAGCATGGAATATCAGAGGTTTTATACTTCTTTAATACCCCGAAGTATCCACTAGCAAGTTCCACATCTCGCTGTAAATTTTTGATAAGGGCGTTGAATTTTTCCTTCGCTTCACGGATTAGCTCTGCATGCCTTTTTTCCTGTATCTAACGAAATATTAAATGGGATATAACCCACGTGATGATGCGCAAACAATCAGCACTAAATGCAACTAAATCAGGGAGAAAAAGCTATACCTTGCTCAGCAGGACTGACTCTTGCTCAAAATCTTTCCTCGTGGAATGATACGACTCGTTAATTTGTTGAACCAACTTCTTTCTACGGCTTTCCTTGAGTTCCTTCATTTTTTTCTAGACGAATGGAAATATCAAGCAAAGTTTTGACACAAAATTTGCCGAAAGTGACACTATTCGAGCCATGGAGTGCAGTGTATCCTTATGCGTTGCATACGAAAGAATAATTGAGAGCATTCTATTTGACGTATCTAATTAAGACGAAAATAAGGGGTAAAACTGCTACCACATGTAATTTCTTGGAGCAATTACATTTTTATTTCGCTTTATTTTTCTGTAATAGCATGACTTACATACATACGAAATCAAGCAGTGATTCATTACTATCTTCTTTCAAGCCGCCAATAATAGGTACTTGAAGGATGTATCAAGAGGTCCATGAAGACATGATGCTATAACTTCTTGCGTAGAAGAGAGCTTCAGGAACTTGCGCGTGCATCAAGCCCTAAAGACATTGTGGACTTACCATAAAGAACTTAAGATCATCGCCTTCAGGATCTGCTTGTGAATTCTCATGCAATCCCGCTTGCGCTGCCTTAAGAAAAAGCACCAGAAATGTAAAATCAAATCACTAAAACTACAGACAGCAAACTGTTGAGGTTACCTTTGTATCAAAAATACCTTCTTCGATAGCTAACCGGGATTGGAGCATTTTAGGAGAGTGGTTCATGTGCTCCGCAATACCTCGGCAGCCTAATGAACTAGGGTTTGCTGAAGGGATAAGTACAACAGTTCAAATAAGTCAATGTAGCATTCTAATGAAATTGGATGTACATCTTGTCTTCTCATCTGTAGTCGCATTTTTACCTTCTATTTCTTTGTAGAAAGATGCGTTATGTGAGGTGAAATTTGAGCCAGATTGGTTTCTCTTTTTTGGTATCCTATAATTCTCTTGTGGGGAGGATGTTAACGCTCTTTTTCCACCTGTTTTATAGGGGAAAAATCCTTTGGAGGCAGTGGTCGGGCTCTGGTTTTTTTAGAAGTGCACTAAATGATTTTCGCCCGGAAAAAATTTAAACAAAAGCTTACTGCTAAGCTAGGTGATGAATTCCTGAAAGAAGCAGTTTGTTTTGCATATAACAGGGTAAGGAAGTAAAAATGTTTCCATTACCTATTTCCAGGCGATGTAGGGGCAGGGGATTCACTATCTCTATTTCCCCCTAATGCGTCAGAATTGGTTTCAAATGGCGATTTACCCGCATTTTCATACGGTAGTAAGTTGGAGTGAGGGGAACTGTAGTCCTTGAACCGATTTTTCTCCATTTTCAGCTACGCAGAGGGTTAAAGTATGTTGTTTTGGCAAAAAAAAATGGAATATAGAGCGCAAAAATATATGCTAATTGTGGCTAAGAGCAGTTTTTACTTTGCTGTATTGAAAGTAAATTATATGATAGTCACAAGGAGTGCTAGCGCAGGTACCTGTGCTCTGGAGCCTATTTCGGGGGTCAGCGTTTCTTTAAATACTTCGTTTAAATCATAAGGGTCGACTCCACTAGTGCTGAAAAAATCATGAGACAGCTTCTCGAATTAGAGATAACCAATTTATTCGTACCACGCAAGTTTCGCAGGGGATGTTTCACAGAAACAGTTTAGCGCTTCCTCCAGAAAAGAGCACTGTGGCTCTCCTAGCTGGGTAGTGTCAATAGCAAAATTCACGAAGGCCGAGCTGAGACAGGCATCTCCAATAGTACCTAATCCTTTATAATTCCTGATATTACAATACTGGAAAATTTTTAACGTTATTTCAACGTGCTTTTGCATGTATTACCATGCATGCAAAAATCCGGGACTTTCGCAAGCCTTCGTGAAGCATGATAGCTCCAATTTTCCGGGATTTATACGGGCATTAATAACCGTTTCATATGATATATTGATACGTTCTTTCGATGGGCAAAGAATCTGGATTGAGGCTTCTCCAAGCCAGCAAAAGCTAAATGATAAGCATACACCTTTGCCTCCATCATCACTTGAGAAATATAGATTTCCTATCGAAAGATACATAATACATGCATATGTAAAAAGGTGATCATATAAAGGCTTGAACCGTTTTCCAGTAGACGGCAGTCGTCAATATGGCCGAATTCGCGAAGCCAAGTTATCATTCTATCGTCTAAATCCTCTGGCGTTATAGCAGCTAAGCTTGTTGCCACATTTTCTTGCATGCTAATATTCGCAGAATACTCGCTGCGTTGCTCTACATCCAGTGTGTTAAAGAGCCTCCATAGCAGCTCGGTGATGTTCATTTTTGCGAAAAGATGGAGCTGGGAATAACTTAATGAACTGCAGAGTTTTTCAAGTTCACTGTTATGCGAGTTCTCTCGAATCAAAGACAATAGCCTCCTTTCTTTATCCTTAGAAGATGCATCAAGGTACAAAATTAGTGCTGCATACGCAGAAAATCTAAGTTACAACCATGTTTCTTAGCTCGTATTTACCATCCAACCTGACAGAGCTTGGCATCCCAACATCATTCTTAAGACGATTTCAGGATTTCCTAACTTCTTAACTTGTGGTGGCATTTTGTTGCTCAGATTTTCGACAGCTATATCTAAAAGTTTGAAGGCCATATCAGTAATGTCTTGCTCCGAAAATAATGTGTCCTCGAATCCTTTTTCCAACAAAATAATAAGTAAATCTGCATTAATAGTACCATGCAGTTGTTAGGTGATGTATGAAGTGTTTCCTGTCTGTATCTCCGCTATTCAGTGTCTGATATCAGAATGCTCAGCGCGAAAAAAATTGCTCACCTGTGAGCCGCAGCTGAATGTCAATCGCGTCTTGCCGTGACTGCGAATGCTCATCATGCTTATCAGTGGAAAATAAATTAAGTTTTTGAGTTGCCTCCTTGAGAAGCGTTTCAGTCTCTGCCTCGTGGTTGCGTATCAGTTCCCCTAAATTCGCATAATCACAGATTAATTTGTAGTCAACCTATACCGCAAAAAAAAGTTATCTTACTGGAAGCGGCCGCAAGGAAATCAGTTAACTCGTTGTGGTTAACGACTTGCATTATTTCGTGCGTCTTTTCTAGCCCAAAAACCGTCTGCAAACACTCCTTTATAGCCTTTGGCGGTACCAGTGATTCCAAAGTAATTTTGCAGGATGTGCGCTTTCGTTGCGTAGTCCTTAAAAGCTGCTGATTATCTTGGCTAGCAACACGCTTACTAATCTGGAGCTGTACGTATGACTTCAGCAATCAATGAGCACATGCAATAGCAAAGAATACTTGTATGACAAAGCGCTACACCTCGAGTGCAAAAGAAAACCTCAAATGTTTAAAGTTTATAAATATTTGTTGCAAGCATATTGTGAGGCCCGCTGTATAAGTTGTAACAGTCCTAAATGCATGAGTCACGCCCATTGCAGCATTATGTCTAAAAGGGGTGTATGTACTCTGCTTACTAGCCAGCTGCCGGTATTATGGGGAAATGTAGCGAAAAGGCTTAAAGCAAATTTATTTCCTTTTCAGATTTTTGTGAATTTTACCTTGTGTCGCACCATGTTTCCGCGAAGCTGCTCAATGCAATTTTTGTTGCAATACTTTTTGTCTTTGGTGCAAGCTAGTTTCAGACATAGATGTACCTCCGACTTATCGCCAATGGCGACAATGTATATGTTCAATTTTAAATATAAAAATTGCTGCTCAAAGTAGCTGGGTGTTTCGATGAGGTATGAGATTTTTTTCTTGTGACTAAGCAAGTGTACATTGAAACCATTGATAGCACTGTGAGAAATTTCTACGCATATTACTCAAACAAGTGGTTTCTTCATTCGTGTACACTTCAGCCTGCTTTTCTCCTATACTATCGCGTGGCGAGTGATTGAGGGACTATGAAAAGTCTCTAATGAAAAGCATTGGTTTTGTGGTGTCAAAGTTATTTGGTCTTTCCACAAGGCGCTTTCTCGCTTACTGACTTGTTTGTATCCCAGCGACTTGCATTATCAGAATACAAATGTTTGCTTTCCGAAGGAAATACTTCAGTTGGTATACCTGAAAAGGTTCCATAACTGTGCAAAGCATCGTGGTGATTTTAATAATTCTAATGTCAGGCTTGCGTGATCTTTATGGTAGAACGCTGTTGCGCTCAGCGCACTTTCCAAGACAATTCTGTTAATGTTTTTGGAACTTCAATTTTTCCGTAGATTTTCGCTGGTTATTAGTGACTACCTTCGTACCTGTAATGCTTGAAAAGTCGGTTAAGTCGAAAATCACTTGAAAAGAAAGTTCTATAATGGCCTGGAATTTTTTTTATTATCTGCCTAAAAGCAGTATATGTCTGAGCTTCGTCACTCGCGAATCCTGTACTTTTTTCGTATACGTAATACACAATAAACTAGACGTGGTCCAGGTGTGCTTCAAAGTGAATGACCACCCGAGAGCTACCTTTTTTTAACTCGGAAAACTGATATTCATTGAGTTCCAATTCTTTCTATTTGTACACTGTGGCTAGTGCAGACAAGTTTAGATGACTAAGCAGACTTTTTTCTCTCTGTCTTGTGAGCTTCAATATATGGTACTATATTAGACCTAAAAAATTCATAGAATTCGTGAAAAAGATTGCTGCTGGCACCATCCATTGCTTTCTTCTATTGGAGTAGCGTGACCCTTTTCCAAGATTGCATCTATTTTTTAAGTTTCATCTTTATTTCATATGGTAAATGGCTGCCTATGGACCAGCAGGTAATAACAGGTACCAAAAGCAAATGGCCCATTAATTTTACCACTTTCAGTAATCTTTTGCAAAAAGCCTCATCCGCATCTGGCTGAAATCTTGCTAAGTTTGAGCTGACTGTTACTAGGCGCTCACTCATGTTTCAAGCATTGCTGCAGGCAAAATATTGACGAGTACATGTTGCTATATTCATTACTGGTACTGAAGCTCTGCTAGGGCAATTTTAATACTTTATATTAGCTGAAACTGAGTGAATTTTTTGCAGTTAGCACTGCAAACGTGGCTTGTCTTAAGATAAAGCATGTCACAACCTTATCGTAGGTTACTAAGTTTGTTTCTACAATTATTCCTGCGTACGATACGAGGCTAGGGTCGTCGCCCGGCCTTTTAAAAAATTTGATTTGATAAAGGCCTCAGAGTGCTTTGGTAATCTTGAACCAAAGAGCCACGGTAGATTTTGATATGTAACATACGATGACGGTCTATTTATGAATTTTATCATAAGCTAGAGGCTTACAAAAACTTAACTATGCGGTGCTTCTGCAGCGAAAAAGTTGTACTAACTAACCAATATGTGAGCCCCATACACAAAATCATGCTGCAGACGAAAAGAAGCTCCAAAAACAATTTCCTTGAAATTAAAGCTTAACTCTTATCATGTGGCAGTACTCTGGATTTCTGAATTATCCACGTGGTCGGTAATTATCAATATATCTCCATAGACTGTGGTGGCTATCGTTTTATACAGCAAGGAAACTTACTATAGCGCACCATTATTTCTTATCGCTAAGAAGGGGTGCACTACACGAGCATATACTGCAGATATTTGGGCGCTGTAACTAATTTTATAAATTATGATTATAATACCTGCATCAATGCTTTCAATCATGCACAGTGCTTGCCTGCACTGGCAGAGTGGCAGCTTTCGTTGATTTTTCGGCTCCATGGGAGCATAGTTCTTCCCTGGCTTACTTTCTATCAGTGCACTGCTGCTCTTCCTAATATTTCCTTTGGATAGATCCTGATGTAGTCACGAATCATTAAATCTGAATGAGGTCTATAGAAAATAAATCCCAAATACAATCTACACAGTTCTTCCGCTGCCTAGGCGTAGTGTATAGCAACAATGCTTCGCCGCATCCTACTAGGTTGATTCGTGTAGCTCGCGCAAAGATATTAACAAAGCGGCTCACCTGAAACGAAAAGCGAAAAGCCGTATCGCCGACAATGTAGGATACAAAGGTAAGCTTCAGATTATCCTGCATCGCCCATATGCATTTAAAAACCGGCTATAAGCTATTTTTCACTGAGGTAAAGCCGTAAAACCTTTAAAGTGTTAGAAGTTTGGAGATGACAGGCTTCATATGAGGCCTTGAAAGATATGCTAAGTCTGTCACTTCGGTTTGGCTGAGGCGTATGACCAAACTTAGTACTCTGTAACACTGAAGGATATGCCAGTGTAATGTGCTCTACCACTGTTACTGAACTCTTCATTTGGTATCAGTTTTACACCGTATAGGACTTTTTCAACTTCGCTGGAATGTCGGGTACTCCCTCTCTAAGCTTTAAACAGGCAGAAGATGATTCCTCAAGTAATGTACGGAAGAGGCCTCGGCTTGCGTCGTATGTTGAGCCGAGACCGAGCGATGGTAGAAACGAGGAAGCAAGTGAGGGGAATTACGATAGATGTAAGGGCATTGATTCCGCCAACTGTACAGCTCAGTTTAAGGCCCTACAATTAGGAGACCTCAATCTCTGTGATTTGCTCATGGAGAACATCCTCAAAAAAACACTAGAAGATGAAGGGTCTTTGCAGGTAAGTAATTAAGGGGATGAAAAATATATTGAAGTACAGCGCAGACGTCTTTAAGCGACTTCTGCCGTGTAAGTCTACACTAGGTAGTACCGATATTGCCGTAATTAGCATGAAGACGAAAGATGAAAATAGTTTTGGTCAGCCTTGGATCATTTTTATGGTATCTCAAGCGCGTGCACATACTGCTTTGCTATCACGGCCTATGTTTGCTTCCTGTGAATGTTGTACTACTTAGACACACTAATGGGAAAAGCACGCTCACCACCTATTCTTCATTCCTGCAAATCTTGTACCATTTACACACTGATTGGGAAGGCAGTCTGTTATACTTAGTAGTGTCGCAACCCTTGACTTTGGGTAAATGGATCTTCCTGGCTTAGTTATAGCAATGCTGCTAGCCTCTCAGTGCCTTCCATTGCAGTTTGTTAATGACCATAAACCCACCCCTTTCTATAAATGTGAGCAGTTGTCATGGGATAGCGCAGCCTTGAAGCTTCCCTTGGATCCTGGCCAGGCTCATTCTATGGCTATCTCAGGAAGCCGTCACTTGGCTATTGTTTGGAACATCTTCATGTTTGGTGATGGCATATCAGCTGCGTGTCTCGAAAATGCCACTAAGCTGGATTCACAAGAGGCAACCGAGGAAGTAGTTAAAACGGGTGGAAAAATTAGTAAGGATTGTCATTTTTAGTGATTATGAATCTGCTTATAGTGTCAGTACGAGGCTATTTTGGTGGAATTTGGTGCTCCATTCATTGTATGAGGAGCTTTGTCTACAAATGCTATGCAATACTGTGAATTCTTCCCTCTTCTTTTTCTCCTGTTTGCCTGGTTTCTCTAATTTTAGACGCTACGACTCTGCTGTTTACTTGAAGATTCTGTTTTGCAAGTGCGTTTTTTTGTTTCTCTCCTCTAATCTCGCTTGCCGTGATGAAGCGTTGTAGCAGCAAGCCTGAAAGGGTGGATCGCTCTGTTCTGTTTACTTAAATTTTCGAATAACATCTCTTGAAGTGCATTTCAGTGCAGATATTCAAAATTATTTTTTTCATAAACTAAGCGAGCTTTAGGACGTGATAATTTCGTGCTTGGTGTGATTTGGTTATTTATCATAGAAAATTCACATGTGTGTGTTTTTGTTACTGTAGTGTAATACATGTGTATTGAGCGAAACTTGGTGAAAATTTTGGTGATATACATGTGTGTTGATCAAAACATGATTGCTTTTTCGAGATTCTGATGCTCATAAACGAATTCTCTAGGACCACATTGTATCTTAGGTTTAGGCCTAGGCAAGTAGCTTTTTTAATGGTATTAAAACCACCAAAAAAGCTACTTTTTCCTTCTTTTTTTCCTTGATAAAAAGAAGGAAAAAGTAGCTTGTTGCCTGTGATGTTTTCAGTGTGTTTGATTGATTGGCGGTACGAATTTATATGCCTTTGTTTTCTGCCTCTAAAATCACAGAAAAATATCCCAACGCTGTTGGGAAAAAATTTGTGTACATGCGAGGGAGAGAGTGTAGAAGGCTAGTTGCTCAAGAGATGCTGAATCGTTTCAAGGATCAAGATGGTGGTGTGTTCCCACAAGTTACTCAGGCTGTTAGGATGTTCATTGGCCTTTTTCTGGTTAGTCAACATTTATATAAAAATGGGCTTTTAGAGGCAAACTTGGATGATGACATGTGTGTTTCACAAAGGTAAGGTTATGACCCCTTCGTTTCACACTCTATTAGTAATGAATAGGGAAACAAAAAGCTAACACTCGTACACGCGCAGAAGCATTTGCAAACGCACAGAAACACTCTCACACACAGGAACACTCGCAAATGCACAGAAACACTTGCAAATGCATAGAAACACTCGCACACACACAGAAACATAAAGATAACACACGCACAGCTAAGAAAGTGCAAACCCATCATGCAAGACCATATATCTATCGGACTCTTTATTTCCAAGATATCCTTAGAGTGAAGCGAACATGATTACCAAACCTTGAGTTTTCACAGTAGCAAGGGGTTGCCCATCATAACCTCTTTTACACACTATAAGGCTACCACTTTACGGCTATAAGACACACTGAGAAAACGCAGTTTTGAACTTCTATTGTTGATATTCATGCAATACAACCTTCTATCTTGTTTGAGCTTTGTAGCTACTAATTTACCTTTCCTGGAGGTAAGAAATTCTTCATATTTACAAGTTTCTGTTCTTTTTTCTTTGGGATTTCTCGCTATCGTATTTTCTTGTTCGACGTTAATTCATCGTTTTTATGTGTGTTTCTTCGTGGCCTAATCTTCATAAGACTATAGTTTATAGCTAAAGCATTAAGTTTCTTCATATTAACATCGAATAGATTATTTTTCTTCAATCTGTTGATTTTTTTCTTGTCTAAATTGAAGTTGCCTGCTGTTTTCCGGCTTAGCTTTTGTTGCATTCATTTTATTAGCTTCTTAACGAATTCGCTGCTCTGTTTTGTTATTTTACACACATATGTTTGCAGTTTTTTCGATTGTGTGCGTTCGTGTGTGCGTGTATGGGTGGGTGTATGTGGATGTCTTGGTGGGTGCGTAGATGTCTGGGCTCGCAGTGAGAACTTGCTAGGAATCATATGATGCTATTGCAATGGCTTTATATCCGTAGATACTCCCAAGTTTTGTGTGTGTTGATGCCTTTTTCTCCAGGACCAATTGATGGGGGCTGCTCCTCGAGCTTTCCGCTGCATCTTCAACGTGTTTGAGATTTGCTTGTGGATTATACCAAACATTTTCGATTTTGGGGGATATCTAGACTTACTCTCAGAGTTTAGTAGGGTAAGTTTAAATGCTTGATTGAAGATAGTTCAGCCGAATTCGTATGTGTTTTCGTCTTCGGTATCTAAAACTTTGAATGCAAACTCACCCGCCGTGAATCTGCCTTTTTAAGCTTTGTGTGTTGCAGTGTATGTTTCCTAGTGTATTTTCCTAGTTTGTATGTTGCAATGCCTGTGTTGCAATGTGCGCGCTCTAAATGGCTTGTTTATAGCAGTTTAACGCTATTGATATCTGCCAGTATGCTTCGTATAATCATTCTTCTTGCAGTTTCTTCCTCTTCTTCCTTTACTATCCTCTGTGTGTCTGTTATTGCTGAAGGGATGCTTTTTATACTCTCTGTGCTCTTGAGCTAGCACGTACTCTTTTACCTTATTCTTTCAAAATCTCTCACGCGCACACACCATTATATCATTAAAAACATATTTCTTTCTCTTTAGATACTGCCTATAAGGAGCTTACCTCTGTTGGTAAACTTCCTAGGTAATCATCAGGCAGAGCTTATAGAGGAGTATAGAAAACTTGAGCAGCTCTCAAAGGGCGAGAAGAGGAAGATGCAAACTTTTGGAGCAAAATTTGTTGGTTTAGTGAAGACATTAGAACAGAGACTGAGCAAAACTTCAGAAATGCATCATATCTTTGTGTGAGTAAATTAAGGGGTTTTTTGGTTTATTTTCTATTGTTGATTGTGCTTGCGTTGGGTGTGTGTGTGTGTACGTGTACGTGTGCTTGTGTGTTGTGTGTGGTTGCCTGTGTTGTGTGTGTGTTGGTGTGTGTCGTTGTTGTATTTTGTTGTTGTTGTGTGTGTTAAAATTTGTGTTTTGCTCTCTGTTTTTTTGATTTTTTTCCTTGGCTTTTGGAGGTTTATGATAGGGTTTTCATTGCTTCTAAGATAAGGTTTTTTCGTTACTTTTTTAAACTCTTCAGGTTAAGGCGACTGCTCGTTGAATGTCTTCCCCTCACGCATGCTGGAGGTTAGTCATTATATCAAATATACATCCTCATATTTGTGGAAAAAAAGGAGGAGTTTTAGTAATCAAAAGTAGTCGCACACACACACAAGTGCTAGCAAATCAAATCTTTACCCCGTTTGAGCTTTTTTCCGGCCTAGTCTGATTGTGTGTGAGCTTCATCTTCAGCCTCTAATGATACTCAAAGTTTTTAATGCTTCGCTGAAGGCTAATTTATGTCTTTCATTTGCTCTCTTGCAAAGTTTCGGCTTTTCTTTTACTATCCCACACACTACTCCGTCACAATGAAGAACTAAAGTTTCAATTGCCTTGCATACCCAAAAAATTGCTCGCACACGCCCTTAAACTAGAGGTTCTGAGGCTATTCCCAGCTCTCGCATTCCCTGCAATAAACGTGCTTGTAAGAGGCTGCTAGTCGGTAATTGCTCCAGTCTGTGTGCGTATTGCTCTATATTGCGAAGGTTTGTGTATGTTTAAGCTCAAAATATGAGGTTGTGAATACAGCTGCGCACCTAATAGAAGCATAAATCGTGTACTAAGCCAAGGAAATATCTTTAAGCTATCCTCAGGCATTAAGCCGGAGACTTTT